>VACF01000795.1:0-48560 GCA_006891605.1 Pleurozium schreberi | reverse complement strand
TGGTACTTGGCTGCTTTAATTAGGTGCTACAAGGGTGTGCGTCTATTGTTGCAGCCTTCTGCTTTTGGTGCTGCACCTGTATGTTTTTTGGTATTGTGCCAAGCTCCATGCACACAGCCTGAATACATGTGTTGAATTTTGCACAATTGTGTCTTGCTTTATACCCTTGCTCTTGTTCTATCTTATCACAATTTCAACGCGTTGAATATTTTGGGTGAACATATAGGGTCACAATCAAGAGGAAGACAATCTGATTGGGACTCATGCGGATCGATACATCAAGTGGTGGTTCCATGCACTTCAGGCAGCAAATTGAAAGATTTTACTTTATACAATGGGAGCCCAGAACTACAGGTGCCAACAGCTGAAGAAGCAGAAGAAGTGGAATCACCACCAAAGAAGCTACCTCCACATAGCGTCCCAGCAAATCTGGATGGTTGTGATGTACTTCCAGCAGAAGCCTGCTTTCACAACAATACACCACAGCATTCAGTCGATTTGGAAGGTATGTTGTATTGTACAAGCACCCAAGGAAGATGTGGCTGCTTCTGGACTTACACTAGTTCCTGTGCATAGCTGATAGTGACATTTGAATGACATCTCTGCTGGAAAAATCATGTGAACAATGTGAGTGCTCTTTTCTGGGCCATGCTTGCAGAAGTGGAATGGGTCGATCTAGGTTCACAATTGGAGGATGCTGTACAGCATGGAGCAGAACCAAGAAGGTACTCTTCCTCCCTGAAACGAGCCTTGAATCCTGCTGTACAAGAAACAAGTACAAGGAAGAAGGTGAGCTTGACATCCTTATTCAATGGAGGCAAGGAGGCAAATGTTGGGGCAAAGTCATCGGTGCAGATCCCTAAGAAGCCTGCTGCTTGTAGGCCCTCGTGTAGAAAAGGACAGGTAGAGCATGCTGTTGATGTAGTTGCGGAGATAGGGGGTCGAGTCATCACTAGGAGCAAGCTTAAGCACACTTGAGCTGTGATTCTATGTAATATTACTCAGTTAAATTGTGGTGACCTTGCCTTGCAAATCCGTTTACGTTTCTTGTATGGACATGCCAGAATGTTATCTTGCGGTTCAAGYAGGAGATTGTCAGATTGTATTTCATGACTTTGTTTGGTGTAAAGGTCCTCTAACCAATTGTGGGAACTTGAAGTTGTGTGTCAAACTTGTAGAAGTTGCCTGATTTCGAACTAGCTGAAAGATGAGTGTAAGCATTTGACTGGTTTTCAGGCAATTTTTGGGTAGGCATTATGTCTCGTAAATCAAGGCGCGCAGGTGGTTGTTGTTGAAGTCGTCTTGGATTAACTTGTAGAAGTTGTTGTTTTGAGGTGTTCCTTGTGATCATCTGATCCAGGCAAATGCTTTGTCAATACATCTTCAATGTGCATGTCGTCAAAGCAAATTAAGCACCCTAAATTGAAATTGATAACGTACACTGCGTACACCTCGCACGAAATCCTCACTGGTGCGCATGCACAAAAATTCTCGACATCAAAGGTTCAGGTGAAGTTATAATTTCAGTATAACATTTTCGGTTGAATACAGCCGCTGCAATTAAACTCTCTTCTATTGCGAGCAGTTTCTTGGGTCCGGTGACCCGGTATTAAGACACTTGTTTATTGCCGTATTTGAGATGATATGAATTCCGTCTAGGGCTATTTCAATAGCTGCATCCCGAAGGGCTTCATCTATAATCTCCTTGACCTCCAATGGCAACTCAAATCCAGAAACCCTACTCTTAATTTGATGAGTGATAGGAGGTAAGCTGAATTTTGAGGTCAAAACCACATGACTATAGACAAAACTAGGCTCTTTATCATTCCTAAGCAGGTAGGTCCGACTACCCTCTCGCAACCGCTCATACCAGAAACCACCAAACACTACATCTCCAGGTCCATACTAGTTTCTCTCTGGGTCAATGAAGGCTTCCTGTACAGTATGCGCTGGCTTTACCACAAGCATCAACCAGTAGGGCTCATCTTCAAGTGGTGCCCGCACGGCCACATTGTCTCCCACACACAATGCATCAGCTATCAATTCGCCTCCACTGCCGGCTTCAACTTCCTCATCTCCGTCGTATAGTTTCCGGGCTTGACCTAGTGCTTTGGGCTTCAACTTGTATACGGTGAAGTCCTGCACATGATCCGATTGGTGGCAAGCATGCTCAGATGAATAACTCAAGCAAACATGACAAAAACATGACAAAGCACGAAACTGAACAAGTGTTGGGTCTCTAGCAGACACAGATTTGCACTGATGATTAGACATGCTCCCTGGAACCCTCTCACATTGCCTAGGGTCAGAGCGGTCAACACATCCGGGACCCATCTTTGGAATCTCCCAAAAAAATTTGTGTGTTCTATGCCTAGCGCCTGCAGGGCCAGCGTGCACTCTTTGAGATTGGTCCTTGAGGAATTRAACAATCTCCGCAGCATTTTGCAACTTCAGCCCTCCAGGTTTCAACTGCTCGTTCCGGATCTCCCGCTTCAAAAGAGCCCCTGCACCATCCACCTCCCCTTTCCCATGGCCACTAGCAAAATAGTTCCAACTCATTTGACAACCATCTTTCATCAGGGCAAAACTAGTCAGATTTGGATACCGACTTATAAAGTACCATGCACGAGCTGATTTAAATTGCCTAGAGCACCCATCAGACCAAACAATATGATTTCTGGGCACAAACCCTTGATCCTTCATGTGTTCCCAGTTCAACATGAADGAGTGCTGGACATATAGAGAGTCATGTGTCTTGTCGTCAGAAACATAGTAATGGACCTCTTTTAACAAGAATGGCTCTTCATTTTCAATCCTCCATTCAGGGTTCACCCTATATGTAATATGGACCAAAATTGACACTTGTTCATTATGCTAGTGCATGCTTTGAATTTCATTCTGCACTTTTAGAGTGTAATTCTCACTGAAGTCTACACAGGAGATCAAAGCGTCAGGAGGAACCGACCCAAATAGTTCCTTGAATTGAAAATCTTGCCAAGACACTATGTAATTGTTCAAAACAAAGCTTTGGAGTTTAGATTTCAAATACAGGATTAACTCTCGAGGGGGAGATTCACGGTACTCCATTGTCGTAGCCTTCTTTGGGTTTCCCTCGTCCGTAGTCTCAACCACCTTGTAGCCAATGGTCTTCCATTTAACCAGTTTTTCAGAGGTCATTTCTCCTGAGCACACACGAAGCAGTTTTACACCACAATCTGCACACGTGCCCCTTAAACATGCTGCCTTGTGCCACATTGACAATTCCGGCTTCTCACACAATATAGAAGTCCACAAATTACTCAACCGCTCATACACCAAACGATGAGCATTGCACATGTTAGATGCAACAGCTCCACACCCTATACCCCCACAAAGCATATCACAGCGGCAATTACAATCAAGATGAACTCCCTGTTTGTCAGCCCGCATGATGTCCAACGCAATCATGAGTTCGGCCAGCTCTTGGTGGTATCTACAACAACAGGTGTTCCAGATTTTGAGACGCTTTATCCACCAGGGCTTCAGATTCTCAAACAAGCTCAAGCTACACACCAGATTAGGGTGCCTTCCCTTGAAAGCACCATAAAACTCTAGCTGCATAAAAAAACCCAGCATGAGAAACTAGAAACCACAAGTGTAGCACCAACAGCATTTGGACCACGAGTGAAGCACCCAAGGAACACCACTAGCACCCAAGGAACAACCAAAGCACCCAAGGAACAACCAAAGCATCCAAGGAACACCATAAGCACCTAAGGAACAACCAAAGCACCCAAGGAACACCATAAGCACACAAGGAACACGGAAGGCACCCAAGGAACACCATAAGCACACAAGGAACACGGAGGGCACCCAAGGAACACTGCTCCTTGCCCTCCTTTTTCTTGTCCGCAATTGTCCTTCTAGCAATGGCTCTCTTCTTCTACGTGTCGGTCAAATCCGCAAACTCGGGAACATCCAAGTCAATAATACCAAGGCCGTCAGAAGACTTCCAAAGATCTGCCTCTGAGGGATGAGTGAAGCTCTGCAGACAATCCAAATACCACCCTATGCTAGTCAAATGAGCTGTTGTGAAAGTCCGAAGCTGGCTGGAGGTATACATGCACTCCGTGGATGTCCGGTCCAACCAAGTGGATAGAAATGGAGGAAGATCCTCTCGTGCAATAGCATTCTTTGGTAGAAGCTCATGCTTGAAGTATCTGTAGAAAAAAGCAATAAGTTCAAAAAATTAAATTTCTGAAGTAGATGAAAAAATCCTTCAAGAATGAACTAGAGGATCCAATGACAAGTCATAAGTTTAGAATTGGGCAATCATTTCTAAACCACCATAATATATGAAGCATCACTTTTTGAGAAAAAAATCTAAAAAACAACCGTGTTTTTGGAAATGGAGACAGAAGTTGGGGTAACGCAAGCTTCTCAAAAAAGCACTGTTGGGTCCGGGGTGAATGCACAGTTGGGTGGCTCATTTTGTGACACAAATAGCAAAAACTGCAAACACTTCATTTTCAAATTGATGTACAAGGCACCCCCAATTTTGTTTTCCTATGAAACAACTTGGTATAGGATTAAAAACTTTATGCCTCATAGTTATATGTTGTTGGTTTTTTTTTTTATATAGTATGTGAGTCCTAGGGACTTTTGAATAAAAGTGGATGTAACAGATGAGCAGTCAGCACAAGTTGAAAAGGACTTTTTTTACCCCTTTGTGTTAGTCAATGGACTTTTAAAGACTACATTTGTAATAGAGTTAGAACTAAGCTTTTTGGAAATGAATGACTTGTAATGTAATTCTTTCTTATATGTGTGCTAGGGACTTTTGAAAGACTTTTTAGACACTCAATTTTTGAAAGTCCTTTTCTCATACCCCGCATTTTTTTTTTTCAATTTTTTTTTTGTAAAGTGTTCTACTATTGAAGATCTAGGGTCAATTTTTGGCCAAAGTACTTTTGAATTTTTTTTTGAATTTATGGCTACGCGTGAGGATGGACAGAATGCTAAGGTCAGACAAACTCTGTAACTAGTTTCGCGGGAACGGTGACCACCGTCGATGCAAGTTGTTCGAATGAACAGTCCCGATCATTATGGCTTCAAGAAGAGATTGCGTCCGTTGTTGTCGTTCACGACAAGCGTTTGCAACTAGTTGAAACCCTAATCTCTCCTTGGTACGCTGTGCTTCCCAACCTCACTTTCTGAGATTGAAGTTTTCTGCGAGGATGCTCCAGGACTATTGTTGATTTGCGTGGATTGTGTGGTTTTAGGGGCGGGCTGTGGCGTCGTGTTGGGTGAGGAGTGCTTGTAAATTGAGGTGTTACTTCAACAGTTGCTTGATTTTGGAATCTTCAGAAGCTTTGCTCTACTTTTCTCTTGAGGGTGCCATTTACGATTACAGCAGTTGTTCCTCGCAAGGCGGACACAGGTTAAACATATCTCTGCCTGTATTATTGTTTCGGATTTAGCACTTCAATTGTATGACCCATTTTTTGGGTAATGCACTTACTTTGCTGTTGATTGGGTTTAGGGTTTAGGGGACGGTGTCTGTCTGTTTGTTGAGCTGCGCGTGAAGACCAACGGCATGGTGAACTTTTATGTATGGAGGTACAACTATGTTTGGAGTTTGAGCTTCGGATCCAAATTGTGGACTGTAGGGAGCTGTTGTGGCTTAGGGTTAGTTTGAATTTCTTGCGAGTCGATGCTTGGGAGGTAGCAAAAGAGTACATCTTCTTCTAGAGTTCTAGTTTTTTTTAACAATGTGCGGTTTGGTTAGGTCAAGGCTATGGGGCGCTAAGAGAATGCAGCTCGTCAACGAGGGCAAGTGAAACCATGGGCAGATGACAGAGCAATTGAACATGCTCGAGCAAATGCGGCTGAGCGACAAAGAAAGTGTCGGTTGCGGAAGTGGGGTGATGCGTTTGGAACTACTGTTGAGCCGAGTGTTGAGCCGAATGTTTTTGAAGTGTCTGCTCGTGAGATCAGGCGGGGTGCTAAAAGCATCCTTCTTAGTATAGATGAAACCCTACAAGGTTTTCCTTCTGCTGAAGATCGAGGGCAGGTAATGCAGAGAGTTCTTTGTTATGCAGAATCCTCAACCAATTTGGTTTGCTCTTCTTTTCAAACAGGGTCTAAGGGTAGGGCTCATTCAGATATCGTTAGTGGATTAGAGCAGTCTCTTTCAAAAGCGAAAGCTGCCTGAACGGCTGGAAAATTGGACACAAAACATGCCATTCTTGCTGCAGTTGTCAGTGGAAGTTCGACTTCGTCCTTGCGTGGCCAAGCCAGGCTTTTAGAAGTCCATCCACAAAATATATCACTAGCAATAGCGCACAGGAAGGTATTGGAAGAAAACACAGTGTTCAAATGGACCTTGTCTAAAAGAAAACAAAGGTCAGATGTTCTAGATGAGGAAACAAAGGCAGCAGTTCTGTTGTGGTGGGCTTTTGAGACTCGCACCAGTCCCAATAGCAAAGAGGTCATTCGGAAGAGATTATACAATGGTACCATTGATACAAAGCCAACACAGTACTTGATGGAATCTCAGGTAAGTCACTTTAAGTTCTTATTATTCGTTTCATGATTTTGGTAACTTCCAATTTGAACGTCTTATTTACTTCCAAATCTGGTGTGTGTACATTACAAATTTGCTCATTCCAGACTTAGGGGGGGCTTTGGTATGTTGTTGGAACCTCTCTTTGATGAAGTGGACATATACAGGGTCTAAAGTGGAAAAGTAGGCAGATTTACGATTTTTCTTGTAATTAAGTGCAGAAGTTCAGGGACTACTGTAGGATATGGTGTGTGTTCAAAGTCCTTTTTGATGAACTTTTAGGCTTAGGGTGGGATATTGGACAATTTTAGGAACAAAAGGGTGAGTTCTAATCGAGTCGGTGGACTAAGGTGGGATTTCTGAGAAGCTGGGTGGGTTCAAGGTTTGTTACGTGATGAATTCAGGAAGTTCAGGGACTAAGGTGTGATTTGTGGAATACTTAGTGGGTTTAGGGGTTGTTGGGTGCTGAATTGGTAGCAAGTGTTGGACTTGGGTGTTATTATTGGGGTACTAGGTGGATTTAGGGTGAATTACGGATGATCATTTAGGATGTTAGGGGTGTTTGGCAAAAGTTCAGGGACTACTGTAGAAAAATGATCCATTCTTTTGGTCCAAACCCACACTTTTATTCCCACACTTAATGATACATTCTTTTGGAAACCCACACTTTTAATGATATATTAATAGGATTCCACAATATTATTTAGGCCTTAAATCATTCCCAAATATCCTAGAGGTATAATCAGAATCTTTATGCATTTTAATTTAAGGTCATTTTCTTACATATGCAATGGTGACCTTTGGAATGCCCCACATGTGACTATTGATCTTCCAAGTTTTGATTTATTGAACCAAAAGTGCATTTCTTCCCCACAACCCAGAAAACAACACTTTCTGTTGTTTGCAAACCAAGATTTTGCACACCAAGAATGGTAACCATGTTTACATGAAGAAAGGGTACAATTCCATGCAGGTGCAAAAGGGCCTAAGCAGTATGAACAAGAGTGGGAAATCACACAACAGCCATCGAATTTGTCACTCCCTGATCTCGCAGAACGTGGTGGCCGTGGATGCAACACTGGGAGCTCATATCCTGCCTTCAACAAGAGTACCTGCGATTGAACCTCCACCTTCTGCCTACTAAGAACATTTCTTTCTCTTGCAAAATCATCCCACTCTATCTCCGTTGCATTATTCTCAATTGTTGCCTTGGCGTGGTCCCATTCACCTTTCTCAAACATCTCTGTGAAGGTATGAACCATATCCACATGCGAGTAGAAGCTTCGCAACAATGGGCCAGCGCTGGGCAAGCTCTCAAAACAAACTCCAGGAGGATTTGGTTCCTCTTCTTTTAACGCTGCCAAATCTGCTTCAATTTATGTAAGTTTTGCTGAGGCACCTTCAAGCAATTGTTTCCGATCCGTTAGTTGCGTAGTGCACCGTAAAAGCTATTGTCCGCAACGCTCTTTTTTCTTGGAGACAAACTTCATTTTGGCATTGGAAGCGTCCGACTCGGTCTTTAGTGCATCCAACAGCTCGGTCCATTCTAAAATCATGTGATCAGTACTTGCTCTGTCCTTGACGGTAGCAGGCATCTTGGTGCCCCTCTCAAGTGCGAACTCCAAATTCTTCTCCTCCTTAGGCGACAAAGTAAGAACAGTTCTTCCAAAAGATTGCTCTTCTCTTCCACCTTCACTGACCCCAACCCCACCCGATTTCTTGGCTTCTACTCTCAATAATCGCCTAAGGCGATCCCTCACAGTCCACTCAGCAAAAACGCACCAATTGACTGGCACGCTCGGATTTCTCTTCCACAATGAAAATCCATGAGCCTCAGCCTTGTTGATGCTGCGATTGTATGGCACCACCATTTGTTGGTGGCAAATCATCCACAAGCGCTCTACTTCTCTGATAACTACTTTGTCCTCGTGATAGTTGTAGCGATAGGAATTCTTGCTGTTGCAGGGCCCAAAAAACCCCTCCACCTCTGCCTCTGTAACATCACGACCTACCTTCAGCCTCTTCAGGGATGGCCCTCTATTGCACAAGCCGTAGAATTCCTCAAACCTCTTGCGAGTTATCAGGACCGGATTATCCAAATCTAGCAGCAATGTGGGTTCTTCCGCATACAAAGGCGGTGCCCACTGAGTGTCCCCTTTCTCTAATTTCACCCTCACAATTTGCTCTTTCACGTCGTCTTCCTCCGCACGCTCGTCCTCGCTTCCGCTCACACCTAACATTGTACCCAAAACCGAAACCGAAGCCAACACTCAGTCTCGCTGAGGTCCACACTCCAACAACAATCATGCTCAAATGTACCCGATTGCACACCGGACAGGAAAAGCACGGACGGGAACACTCAGTCTCATTGAGGTCTACACTCCGACAACAATCATGCTCACACAACAGCCAAACGTACCTGATTGCACACCAGACAGGAAAGGCGCGGACGGGAAGGACAACAGGCTCCGTAAACCCTAATGAGCCAAGCCGTTGATCGAGCGCGGCTCCCTTGATCTACGGTTGGGATTAGGCGCTGGAACTTCCCACCTTTGTTTTCAAAACGCGTTCGACTTGGCAGCACTTCGAACATCCATCGAGCTCATCCAAGATTTCATTCACAAAAAGGGACATTGTGGACTTGGACTTTTGCCAAAAATGAGCCACCCAACCGTGCATTCACCCTCCGACGGTTGATTTATGAGTATCTCATACTACCCACATTTCAGGTTCAGGAACTGGATTTCATTCAAATACTTTCCCATAGTAACCGTAGCGGTCATCAAAAACAAATTTAAAATACATTGATTTAATTACAAATAATCCAATGCACAAATGACACCATCCAAATGCGTACCAGAAAATGACTCTTTGAACGGCTTCACCAGATCCGTCGAAATTAGAGAAGGAGTTAGATTTTCTGAAGACATTAGCTCCCTTCAAAATAGGGCCAAAGCCTTGATCCCAAATCTTCCTTCTCTAACCCTCTATGTACTCCACAAGAGACTCCGGCTGCAGTGGAGATGCCATGTTGATCACTAAGTTGTCTTTCTCAACCACGTTCTCATAGTATTCCACAACAGCATCCTCAATCTATAAGAAAACCATTGTCATTCCCTTCCAAATCATTTGAAGCTTTTAACACATTCATTAATCATTCACACATTCATAATATAGGAAAATTTAATAATAAHAATCCATGAACACATTAGGACAAAGTAAACAAAAATAAACACTTACCCCCGCCCACCAGACAAACTTGTTTAAGAATGGCAATAACTTTTCCTTCAACACAGGCTTTACTGGGAACCGCCTTGCATCTCGAGAAGGCATGGAAGAGTTCCACCACTTCAAGAATTTTGTCTTCTGCAAAGGTGAAGTATTGCACGTTGCAATCATTTGTAGCTTCTCAAGTGTCATTTCCGGCACTTCGTTGGTGGTCCAATGCCTCTCAATCTGCCACAAAAAAATTATAGTTAAAATGTACCAACACATTGATTATACAATTCATAATCTATGTATAAGCAATGTCTCAATGATCAATGAATGTGAACATATAATTCGTAATTACCTCTTCCAGAAATGTTGAACCATGTGCAGGATTAGCCACAGCTAATAACTTCCCATTTTGGCGGTCATTTTTGTAGCCTTCTCCTTGGCTCCAATTTTCATTGCATTTGCAATTCCTTTGGGGCTCTTCTCCTCAGTAGGTGTGACTTCATGATACTTATGTATTGCTGAGTCTGCGGCTTGGGAAATCTCTTGCTGCAAAAAAACAACATGATCTCATTTCTCTATAAACGGTCAAGCAATTCTAGGCCAACAATGACCACTTCGATGCCAAGACATTGACATGGAATTAATTTGGATGAAGATCATTTCTCACCCGAAAAATAAATGCCGTGAACACCTCAACTTAAACCTCTGCAGGGGAAGAAGCCCATATTTTTGCACACGGAATAATGTATGCACCAAGTTGGTCTTAGCACATAAGTGTTGGAAGCATTACAATGTTGACATCTTACTTGAAAATCTCTAGAACTGACACTAATGGAATATTTATAGACATTGCATGTCCAACTTCCGCGACAAAATCATGCAAATGAGAAGAAACACTGCAAGGAATAATGTATTTATTTAAAGTCAATCAACTTGAACACTAACGTCTGCGTTTCAACTCAAATGAATGAAGACCACTTCGTGTTCAATGAATATCGTACTACAAGCACAATCACAGTCTTCATCTTCTTCAGGACTGGAAATAGACACTTCTGAGTGACACTTTGAACTATACTCTATGCTAGAACTATCCGGGGAAAACGCCTCTTTCTTGCGTTTCTGTGAAATGAAAGGTTGCTTGTGTTCATCACTAAAACGACTTAGACGAGGCTGCTGAAAATTTTCAGCAGCAAGCTCTGCAGCATCCATGATGTCAAAAAAGCTTACCAGATCTTGTTCTTCCTGTGTCTTTGAGTCAACCAAGTTTGTAACTAGTGCTACTCGAGGAGTTGAAAGAACCATTTCGATTGGTATTTGGGGGACATCAAAAAATGGTGGCGGTGCCTTAGGTGAAGTAACTTCTCCAATGTGACTTTGTGATGATTGCACYTGCATGCGCGAAGAGCCCATTCTTATTAGCATGAGAGGCTTGATTAATTGAAGTACAGTGTTTTAAAAGTGCAAAATGAAACCCCCAAACCTCAATAATTAAAGAGATGAAAATGGCCCTGTAAGTACATAATTACCTTTAAATGCTCACTAGTTCCTTCTAAACATTAAGCGGAGACACCAAATATTTTTTAACTTCCAATACATGCCAAATAATATYAATCCTATTTTTATATCTATGGAACAATAATTATTGAATCTACGATGTACCTTGCATAAAATAAGTTCATAAGAAAAAAATTTGAATACTTCTTAAAATCAACAAATGATGAACTCAAAATTTGTAGAGCAAAGCATTATTGTTTAGGATCCACAGCTCRAAATTACTTCAAAGTCATTGACCCACTATCCTTAGTGTAAAATGAGTGACTGTAACCAAATTTAAAAAATCAATAAAAATCAACCAATGTGGTAAAATTTGTAATCGTAACCAAACATCTGGATTTCAGAAATACATAACAGTAACTGCAGACTAGGAAAATCCTCTCCAGCACGTATCAATCTACTGCAACCAGTTTACCATCTCTTCTTCAAGTCTTACGGTTCCTCCATCCTGAAACCCTAATTTGAAGMAGAATGGGGGTCGAGAATGTCTGAACTCCTCGAGAGTCCTGTCTAGCGTAATCATGCAAGTGMGGATGGGCGCGCGGATTGCTGGCAACGCGTTGTCGATAGAGATACAGTAATAGAGGACGGAGGCGCAGTTGATCGGATTCCCCAAACTGCTTCAAGTGTGACGCTGCCTTGGGACAGGTATGACTCAATCCTGCTTTAAAAGTTTTGAATTGGCGAACGAATTTTAGGGGTACCATGAGGTCCCCGAGAAAACACCGTCGGGTCCAAATGCTCTTTTGGGTGCGGCCCACGCTACCCCCAAAAACGGTCATGCCGTGACATTTGTTGCAATTTACTTCCGGCTAGACTAGAACTCGGCAAAGATGAGGCCTTATTGCTTATTCAAGAATGAATCAGGTGGGCTGAAACTGTAAATCAGTAGTTCTAGCTCCGATTGCTGAAGCATTGATCCCTAAATCCCTAAATTCTGATCTGTCTGCAGCAATTTCTATTCTGGGTCCGCATGTTAGGGAAATTGAGAGGAGCAGAAAATGAAAGAAGATGGATATGAAGTCCAATTGGCGGACCAGCAAGCAAATGGAGCTAAGCTGAACTCGGACTATTAGAGCAGCAAATGACGGGAGATTAAAAAAAATTCTAACTGTCAAAGCAGCAAGCGAAACGAAATGGGGACAGGTCGGGGGAAGGAAACGAACGCAGGTACGACTGATCCAAAGCTCACGAGCCTGATACTCTCATCTAGCTTTTCGTTCAGCAAAAGTCGGAGCGACCAAACCAACTCACACGACTAGTTTTTGTTTGTGCAATGAAGGTTGTTCCAAAAAATTACGAGCAATCTAACTGAGCGACATGAGCTGAAGTCGGAGTGGCAGAGACGAGAACGAAACCAAAAGAACAGAAGTCCGACCGGCGGAGATTAACAGAGGTCTCAGCAGAAGTCGGATTGCCGAAAAGCTGAACTCGGACTGTTGGAGCAGCAGACGACGAGAGATTAAAATAAATTCTAACTGTCACAGCAGCAAGCGAAACGAAATGAGGACTAGTTGGGGCAAGGAAATGAACGTAGGTACGATTGATCCAAAGCTCGCAAGCCCGATACTCTCATCTAGCTTTTTGTTTAGCAAAAGTCGGAGCGACCAAACCAACTCACACGACTGGTTTTTGTTTGTACAGGTTGGATTTTTTCAAAAGTTACGAGCAATCTAACTAAGCGCGTTGAGCTGAAGTCGGAGTGGCGGAGATGAAAACAAAACCAAAAGAACAGAAGTCCGACCGCCGGAAATTAACAGAGGTCCGAGCTGAAGTCGAACTGCCAAAAGGAGATGAACACAACTCTGACTATCTGAGCAGCAAACCAAAAGAGATTACAAAACCCAGCAGTTATGAATTCAATCAAGCGAAGTTGTGTCCAGCCTACTTGACCGTTTTCGTGGGTACCGCCAAATACCTTGAATATTGCATTCGGGTCCGACGGTACTTGCTAACATATTCTACAATACCTCCGGAATCGGTCACGACGGTGTATTGAACTCTGTCAAGGAGCTGTACTACCGTACAAAACGATCAGTATTGCCCCCCCTTTCTGAAAACGCAGGTGACTTTGATTGACTATGATCTCGCTACAAGGCAGCGTTTCAGACCGTTCACTGAACCTCGTTGCTCCTGTGCAGGTGCAGTACGAACCAACGCTAGCATCCTGCAATGTCCGAACTATTGGCACTAAGACATGAGAAATCAAGGGACACTGAAGGACAAGTTCGGTTGAAGAAAGCGTACCTGTGTAAGCGGCGGATCGACATCGTCCGCACTATTGTGACTTTCTTCAAGTCGCCCGTCCTCGTGCGATGCCTGCACTTCATTGTGCACTGTGGTCCTCCTCGTCCGCATTTTGTGAGCTCCACCTTCACCCTACTTGTTGCCAAATGAGTACCAGGAGGTTCAAGATTGTTACACTAAGGTGGCGTGTTCATTGTTGGTGGGTACAAGGAAACAATGCTCCAAATATAGGATGGCCGAAACAACGTCTACACAGAAGTAAGCAAGCAAGCGTGATAATGTAGCTGCAGTTCGATAATCAAACCGGAGTGGAGCGCAGTTTGGGACAGGCAGACGTGGAGGCAGCTGTGATCTCACTTGACAAAGGAAACTGAAGGGAACCTGGCAGGTGAGAATAAGTGACCATCTCGAAATTAGAAGTTTCTTAAATGCTATGACGGCCAAGAATGTAATACAATCATGCCAACTGAGCACTTGAAATTCAGTTTTCAAATTAGCAGATTAATTGAGCTGTCACATTCTCTATCAATTTGCACAAAAATAGGGCTCCATTTCGGTGCACGAGCTTCTAGGAAGTCGTGGGTCAAATTACGGAGTGCTAATGTGCTGTTTTTCCATGGCTGAAATCTCTCGGTCAAGAAGTTCCTCATGGTTTTAGGTTGTCAATTTTTAGATCATGTCAAATCTAAAATTTCACATTCTCGGACATTATTTTTGATCGAGTTTGTTACTTTTATTGTCCATCTGTACCGGATTTTCTGAACTAGTTATGTTACACATTTTAGTGAATATGAAATGCCTTGTCCGTGTAGAGAACAGTTGATTAGTCGGTGGAAACAGAACTGCAAATTCTAAATTGTATATGTTAAGTACTATTACTACTATATGATTGCATTGGTTACCATAGCATGGGACCGCAAAACAAAATTTCAGAAATAGTATTTCACTACCTTCTTGTGTATGACTATACCTATTTGTTTGCTTTCTATAGCACTTTCATTTTTTTAGCGTATTGCCTACCATAAACGTCTGCATGTCCGCGGACAAGGTATACACAAGAAATGCTAAATGCATATTACACATCATAATGTAATATAAAGCCTCCCAAAAGATAATTGAAATCTCATATTTAGAAAGGCAGTGTCCAATAACAACTAGGAGATGTCAACAACAACAGAATAAGATCATAAGAACCAAGTGGAATCATAGATGCTTACTTGTTGGGCTCCTTGTACTCCTGAAATGTTGTGGGCGGTGTTGCTTTCGTGCGAAATGTGTGTCAATGAATTGAAGTTCTTCACTTTAGCGACTTCCTCCACAACACTATCTGGTCCTTCTAAGCTGATGAGGTTCGTGAAGTTCCTAGTTGGAGACTGCTTTGTCTTCATCAAAGCTTTCTTCCCTCGCGACAATCTAGATCTCCTAAGTGCCTTGGAAGATGAAAAGTAGAGCCAAATACGCTTTGGGTGCTTGCGTGACACCTTTCTAACAGATAACGGAGAGCTACTCTTCTCTACAAGCATGAGTTTAGAGCATAGAAGCAGACTTGTGTCACTATGAAATGCCAATGATCCCTGATGCAAGGTTGTCATACTGGACGTCTGTATGGTTCGCCTGTCCGGCCCTTCGGTCCGTCCGATAGAGGTCTCGCCCGTCCGGCCAGGGCACGGACGTTTGGATGTCAGGGTGCAGACGTCTGGGAAGTAGGGCGCGGACGGGTTCGTCAGGGCACGGATGGGTCCGCGGATGGTTTTTCCGGACCGTCCGGACGTCCGGTCCGGTTTACTCGTCCGTCCGTCCCGTCTGATCACTCCAACCCGTCCGATATGACAACCCTGCCTTGATGTGAACTGAGTTGAAGAGGCATTCAAATGGCTAAGTGGGCATCCCTTATATAAGTTCCAGACGGCAAGGCCTTTAGCCCAAGATGCGCATCCTAGGCTAGGATGATGGAGGACTGCACTTTGAAGTAAAAGGCACATCACACTATAAGAAAACTACGTTTTTGGTTACGTTTTTTGACAACACAGACAATTTTAGGTGACATCAAATAGAACATCTAGGTGTCAATAACAATGTCCAATGTAACATCTAAATGTTTTGTTTGATGTCACCTAAAATTGTCTGTGTTTTCAAAAAATGTAACCAAAAACGGCTAAGGTATGAGGTTTAATGGTGTGCATAACAATTGAGATAACAATGTTGGCTCAATTGTTATACACACTCCAAGGTTGCACATTTCAAGTATTTGTTTTTTCTCTATTTTCTTCTAGTTCACATTCATGCAATGAATTTTAATCACATGTCCCTAAATGCATGAAAATAGGTTGAGTTTACATTATTTTGTAGAGGCTTCTTTTTTTTAGCACTTTTGTTTTTACGTTTACTTTTCAATTCAACTTTTTTCTTATAAAGAATATAGTATTCCAAAAATTACATTCCCATTGTTACTATAAGTAATGATAGGAAGCTAGAATATAGGCCATTTTTTGAAGATAAGTAATTATAGAGGTCTTTTTAATTTTCAATAGGAGGTAAATAGCCCCCTAAAAAATACCCCCTCGCTGCACGTGGTGCACAAAATATACATAGAGTGTCCCACCCGAGCATTTCCGGTACCGCCAATGGGGAGGATTTATGGACATGGTATGTGCCCTCCTATTTTTATATTTTTTAATGTTATTTTCAA
This sequence comes from Pleurozium schreberi, assembly GCA_006891605.1. Taxonomy (NCBI): domain Eukaryota; kingdom Viridiplantae; phylum Streptophyta; class Bryopsida; order Hypnales; family Hylocomiaceae; genus Pleurozium; species Pleurozium schreberi. Next base: position 32,307 of record VACF01000795.1, on the reverse strand, counting down.
TTTGTTTTGTGGCTAAAAGTGTACAAATATGTGTATGTCAAATATGATACTATATATATGTCAAATATTTTGTGGCATAAAGTTTTATTTTTATTTTTATTTTTATTTTTATTTTTCAACGACAATCCAAAGCACATTTGTGGGTACTGAGAAGTAGCACAAAAAAAACTGTCGGATCCGACGGCTGTTTTTGTGCTAGTTGACCCTACCCCCATTTTTGGTTACTGTTCCATAAAAAAAAAATACATGAAAAAAAAATACTAAGGGTGGGTTACTTTAGGTTTCTTTTGTTTTGCCTGTTATTGCTGATTTTGGTAGTACAACATGATTACATTTGTTGAATGAATATTTGTAGGAGCTCTTCATGTCATGTCAACTAAAAATGGACTTAGTTGTTTCAGTAAACAATTCCTGCAACAATAAAACCTTGCTTATTCAATAGATCTCAGAGCGGCCTAACATATAGGTTTATAGACGTTTATTGGCTTAGAAAGGGTCACATTCAGTCACAATGTATGTAATAGGGTCCAATCCAGAACTCAACTGACAACAATAATTGTTTTGTAGAGGTTAATTGGCTTATAGAGGACCGGTTTTGATAGGTTTCACTGTAGTTATTGTATATGAAATGGAAAGTGCTAATTTGTTTGTTGTTGTATGTTTCTTCTAGAAATTGAATTTAGAAGAGATGATAGATTTGCCATCATGCAATTTGTCTGAAACGGTTCATAACAAGTGGCTTCAAATGTCTGAAAAACGTGGGAACAATTTGTTTGATGCCACTTGCGATGATAGTATCTGTGCTTGGATGCAAATGACAAACTACCGTGCATATCTCAACGGCCACGCATCTGGATCGGGTCCATCAAAGGGGGAGTTGAAGTTGAGAGCTTCAAGACGAAGCGGATGTCCAAAAAAAATAGCTGAAGCGCTCAACACATTGTCTAGAGCGGAAGGTTTGGGAACTCGAGTACCACATTTAGAAGGAGAAGAAATATTTGGAAGCACAAAAAGGAAACTGCACGTACCCATTGGTGATGCAGGAGACTCGCATCGACTAGACAAAGTGAATTTTTCTCAGCCGCGTGTGCAAACAAGGTCCAGTGCTTTTCAAGTGTCTTCGGACGGCCTAGGTAATGAACCTCAAGATGATACCACTAGACATGTTACTGTAGCATTTGAAAGTGATTGTAATATCTCCAAGTGGCACATTTCCAGGATTAGCCACAAGTCAAATGCAAAATGTCACGCTCAACAGCGAATGACGAACATCAAGTGCACCGCCAAGATTGCAAAGGGAAACAAGGGAACTCCAGCTCCCACGTACCGTGGCCGAAAAGAAGATTATGGGAGTAAGCGAGAGGTGGAGGTTGATTTTTGGTTCTGTTGGGATGACATTGAACGATGTGTGAAAGGTACGAAGCGAAAGTGGATGATTGATTGGCCTGAAGTACTGGATGTTTGGCCAGTTTTGACTGGCACGAACTTGAATCGAGATGAAACTTTGTTACTACAGCATGCGGGATTCCGCCTTCAAGAGCGCCCTATATTATCTCCACGTCGCGTCTTCAGCATGTCTAAGGTTTTCAAGACCTTTTTGTTTGATGAACCACCGCCAGCGCATCCGGATGCATTTCCAATGGTTAGGAACAATCGCACCATACGACGAACTGTAAATGCACCAACTGCAGAAAAGCGAAACAAGTGGGAGAGTGCAGGGAATGTAAGAGGACAAATTTTGGCAGTAACAATGCTTCCCTATCCCAGCCTAGGTGCAATAGTCTCTTTGGAGACAGGGACAGACCACAACAAAAATGTCTACCGCATTACAATGGGTATGTTTTCCTCCTACACCTGCCCGGATTTTGTGAATATGGCTGTGTCATCTATCGGTGGTCGACATCAGTATGTGAATTGCAAACACTTGTACTACCTATATAGGTACTTTTGCAAGATGGATATCCAAAATGACAAATTCATTCATGCGCCTAGCTATAGCTTCAATGAGTTGAAGGTACTTTTAGTTCGAGCAGGAATTATCACAGTTCYAGAATRGGCATGGCCGCATTTYGAAGTGCATTTCATTTGTMTTGTATTCGTTAACATGTTTTACGATTGAAATGATTTGAAGGATATGGAATTGAAAATGTTTATGCATTCATGAAGCATGGAAGAATGTCTGAGCAATCAAATTCTCTGAAAGAAGTTAATATGAAATGACCCCTAATTGGATATTGTAGAATCAACCATGGTTTTTTGGAAGCCTTTCCCCATTTCTTTTGGCTACTTGTTTTCCATTGAGTTTTAATTTTTTTCGYCGTGGTTTTTTGCTTTCTATTTCATTCTCTTTTCTTTCTTATTTTCATTTCCTTCCGTTGTATCATTATTTCTCTTTCCCAATTTCTTTTTTACTTTCCATTTCTATATGTTTTTCTTTCCTTCAGAGGCTACCCTAAATCCACCGATGTAGTAGTCCATATTATTTGTTGAATCACTTCTATTGTATGCTATCAATAATTTTAATTTTTGGAAGTAGTGAATTTGTAGTACATGAACGAAGCGCTTAATTTTTAAAGAAATATGAAGGTATTCAATGACATTGGAAATGACAATTTCTGGCAGAGAAAGGTCAAAAAGTTGAACCCACAGTTATGAGGAAGAACTGACAAGACCAGAGTTCCAAGGTTCAAAGCCACAATGTCCCATAACGTTTGCCATTCCAGAACGCACTACTATAAGAGGTGCCATGGTCGATAGTCATACATGGAAGAGGACCGCTTGGGGGGAATAGCCTTTCTCCGTCAATATGTGGAGAATTATATTCCCCATCGGTCCTCTGCCATTTTGTTGAAAATACGAATTGAAACATTTATTGATAAAGCACATATAGAATAATCAGTAAAGCATCTATAGACGTTGCCTCATTTTGTTTCGGGACTTTTTTCTTTTGTTGTTGAAATCCATTTAGACCCTAAACCCTGAAGCTTTGACTCTATGGAAAATGACTCCCAGTCTTAACAGAAGACCATCAACCCTTTTTCTAAAATTTCTAGACAACGTCGTGGTCACGACCAGACTTTCTCATTTTGGGGGGGAGCCAAGGTTTCTATAGAACATTAGCCTCCATGAAACATGACTCTCGGTCTCACCATGTGGAGGATTCTTTCCTACTACAAAGATTTTGAACAACACACAAAATTTTCAGAATTTTGAAAATATTCGACGACCTTGGAAACTACCAGTTGTGACGAAGAAGGAAAAATAGTTGACTCCACGGTTATGGGTGGAGTGGTCATAGGTCCCAAAAATTACTATAGTTAATAAGTTTTCCAAGAGATTAAAAAAATTTTGAAAAAATTTGAATTCTTTGGAAAAAAGTCTTAAAAAAACTTTGTTCAGGCTCACGGCTCACAAGCTCCACGCTCACAACTCACAAGCTTGCCGCTCCAAGCTCGCACGCTAGCGTCGTTGAGTCTAAAATAATAGTTGTGACCTTGGGAACATGTTGGATATTGTAATTACATTGCTCTACTCTTGTCAAGACCATATTCGTTATATTGAGACTTTTTGCAGTCTCATTATTATCTTTGACTCAAGGATAAACCGCTTTATCTCTTCACTAGTATTTTTTTATAAATAGGTAACAACACCAACTTTTAGAATTTCATTATAGGATCATTATTTGAGTATTATTTCTTTTTGGTTTCAATTACTATTTTTTTAAATGAATTTCCCAATAATTAGTATTCTGTCTCAAAATTTGCAAAAAGTCTCAATATAACGAATATGGCCTTATTGTCTTTATTCAAAGTAATTGTTAGTGTTGGAGGTTTTTGTTACATTTTTTTTTTCCTTCAAGATGGTAAAGTACCAATGGTACAGTCTCATATTCTTGCATATATTTTTGTCACAATTTTTTGTGGATTTCACAAGTAGTTGAGCAAAGAAAATACTCTTTGTTTTTTACAAAGGAAACCTGGGTCTTTTTCAAAAACAGAGGTAGTATGTTAGGGTATAGTAGAAATTTTGCTTAGACGTATTTCAAAGTTATAATATTAGGTTATAGATATATTCTCTAAGAAAAGGGACTTTGGCAAAGTTAAATGTATGAAATCTATGTCTACTTAATAAAAGTATAACAAAATAATTGTAATAGAGACTATATAGAATAATTAGGAAAAATTTAAGAAACTAAACTTATTGCCTCTATTCTCTAATTACAAGGTTGTATTGTACTGAATGTAAGCAATTTATATATTTTTCAAAAGAAATTCATATCTAATTTGTTTACAGTCAACTATAAATTTGACATAGTTTCTTGAAAATTGATGTCTATTTTGTTTATTATCTTGTATAAATTCTTAGAACTTCGTACAATAGATGTTCACTATCTCAACAATATATAAATTGTAGAATTCCTCTATCAAATTGCTAAGGTTTGAAAATTCATATTTTCTTGATCTTGTTGTTGGATCAAATATTTGGACTTAACTCCTATAATTTTGAGGCCATTTTTCCATCAAGTTCCACTCAAACCTACCATTTCTATTGTAAAGTGCAATTTTTTTCTAAATGTTGTTTTTGCACATCTAATCGTAGGATTTTGCACTAGATGGGTTAAAAATGTGTAGAAGAAATTTTATAACTTGTGACCATGTGGATTGCAAGATACTAGCATATGAAGTGAATAAAACTCTACATTTGGTTTTGCACCTTGCTTGTCTAGATTGTAAGGCATTGGATCTTTCTAGGTTAAAACTATTACCTAAACATGTTGAAGTTAAAAACAATTATGCTAAAGAATTGATTTGAAAGTCTAGGGATAAAATTCCAAAAAAAAATCACTAGATTTTCATTAATTAAAAAATTGTTAAATACAAGTAGATCCAAGGAATTAAACAAAAAATGAAATTGTTATTGCATCCTAAGATGGAAATTGATAAAACTTAATACCAAACTTAACCTTGTCAAAAAAAATTGTGATAAATTATGAATACATTGCATTCAAAAATGAATCTTGTAAGTTATTTTTTCAAGGAGATGCTTACATTACATTACCTCTAAAAAAAGATTATCCTAAACTTTCTCATCACTAATCCAAATTCCAAATATAATGAATCAAATCATTTTATATAGTATTTTCTATGACAAACAAAATCTTGAAAAATTTATTTTTACTTATTCTTATTTTTTGTGTTGCTTAATAAACACCATTTTGGGTTAGGATATGATAACTTTTGTTTTCAAGCATTGATTGAAATAAAAATTATACTTCCCAAAAGTTAATGTGAATTTCTACCTTCAACAGAAGTTCCAAAAAATCACAATGAGAATTGAGATTGTAAGAGTACCTAAAAATCCACTTTTCCACCTTGGAGAGTTGGAGGGCAATAGGAGTTTAGAGGTTAAGGTTGAAAATTATATTATTTCAATCTGTTTTGGGTTATAAGTAGAGTTTCCAGGTGCACTTGCGTTGTTTTGAAATAGGGGGATAATGAGAGTTTAGAGGTTAACCCTTAACCCCTAATTGATGTCCATGATGTTATTAGGTTTAAAAGCATCATTACTTTCGAAGTGTTATAGGTCTAAATTTCACTAAAGTATAAAAATCTCAACCGTACGATCTTGTAGTGTACGTGTTGTAGATGATGTGAATCAAATTTGGAGTCATTTGGCCACGTAGATTGCAAAATTATAATGTTTTCGTGTTGAAGAAGACAAACAAAGGATGGTGAAATTTTCCTAAAAACACATTTGGAGGACAAATTTGATTTCTAAACCCACTCAAATGAAAAAAGTTCAAACTATGGAGTGCTTCAAAATTAGCATACAAGTACATTGGTGAAAGAAAATATCATTCAATTGACTCATTGTGTTTGAAAAGTGGATCTAAAATGTCAAAAAATTGTTGTAGAAAACACATCTATGGTTGACCCTCTTTCTACTAAAATGCTTTGCCATTACTCATTTTCTTAAATTGCTATGTAATTTTAGACATACAAACTAGACTAGTATAGTTAATTTTTTGATAAAAWTTTATTAGAAACGGACACTATATGAAGAAGAATTAAGCCTCCAAAGTTCAATGTAATCCAAAAATGTCTGGATTTAGAGCTTCAAATTGCTCCCAAACATTCAAAATAACTTGGATTGACATAAAAAAAATTCACAATATTAGGACTTCAAATGTAAACAAAAAATATTTTATGAAGGGGATACAAGCCCCCAAAGTTGCAGCTATCAAATGCAATTCTATGAACTCAAATTGACATTGTGAATTTTGATTGGCTTCCGAAATATCTATACATCTTGAATTGAATTGATATGTGTACCACGCAAACTAGAAGAAAGAGCGCAGACTTTCCAATAAGTTTTATTGAATTTGTACATTGGATGAAAACGTTATAGCACTTTGAATTTGATTTTTAGATTGTGAGGACACTTTTAGTCCCCATGGGCGTGTAGGGGTTAAAGGATGGACTAGTGACCATGAAATCATYCRTTTTGATACTGYGRGAATCACTCRTTTAAAGAAAAATTCAAAAGCACTCATTTGAAGTCAAAGTATTGTAGAAGATTCCCCCTTTTCACTCAAAATACCAAAAATAAATAGTTGCACTTTTGTCCTACACACAAATATTCTCTATCATCAATAAGACACAAAATATTTGCCTTGACATCTAATGGTTAAGGTTGAAAATCACGTTATTTCAACCCATTTTGAGTTGTAAGTAATGTTTGGAGCATTTGTATTGKTTTGAAACTTTGAGTTTTAAAGCCTTTTTCAGTTTAGTTTTGGAATACTCACAAATAGAGTTTCTTTGGACATTYTGAGCAAGGACTGGTGGTCTCTCAATTGCTCACTATGAGGTCTTCATTCTTGGCCCATGACCATGTGTGRCATTGGTCTTACATTGTGTACAGGTCCATGACCATGTGCTGTGTCAATCCCATGCCAAGATGTGGAGAACGGTTTGGCTTGCATTAACCCCTCAACGCCGAAGGGGCCCAAAAGTCTGGCAGTCCACTTTGAAGCGCTCTAACATTTGCATCCAATGTCCAATTTCAATAAAACTTGTTGGAAAAGTTGCGCATACTAGTATAGTTTCTATGGTACAATTTTTAGATCAATCCAAGACGTATTGAGTTTGTGAAAGTCATTCAAAGTTCTCACGTTCAATTTAGGTTTAGCACACTGCATTGTGAAGGCTTCAACTTTGGGAGATTAATTGTTTTCGATAAAATTTGTTTGACTGTACGGTTCAAAAGTCGTTATATGATATGTAGTTTCTTTCTCTGTCCAAGAAGTTTTGACAAAAAAAGTGATTTTCCACATAAAATTTCGAGGATGAATAGTTGCACTTTAGTCCTACACAAAATGATGCTCTCTCAATCATTGACTAGAAAATGGATGGCCTTCGCACGGCCTCGGCGTTGTTTAAAATTAAGAGATTTCCACATAAAATTTTGAGGATGAATAGTTGCACTTTAGTCCTACACAAAANGGATGGCCTTCGCACGGCCTCGGCGTTGTTTAAAATTAAGAGATTTCCACATAAAATTTTGAGGATGAATAGTTGCACTTTAGTCCTACACAAAAAGATGCTCTCTCAATCATCGACCAGAAAATGGATGGCCTCGGCATTGTTTAAAATTAAGAGATTAACCTGTAAACTAGATTTTCTAGCCATTTTTTGATTGATGAATGAGAGAGCATCTTTTCGTGTAGGATGGAAGTGTAACTATTCATCCTCAAAATTTTGTATGAAAAGGGAAGATCTTCTAGAAAACTTTGACTACCAATGCTTTGTTTTAAAAAAATTTAAACCAATGATTCACACGGTTCCAGAATTCATGATGTGCATGGTGACCCACCTAGCGTTTAAGGCTTAAAGTATGAGATATTAAATATGTAAAGGAATACATGAACCATATATTTCTGTATGACCACAGATATCTTCAATCGATTCCGTGAAATAACACAATCGCAAACAAAAAGAGCGGGCTTTTTAACGTAGTTGGAGGAAGTAARCAGAGTGATATGGAAATCTACATCTGATTACACCTAGAGATTACATCCAGCTCCRACAGGAAGTACATAGCAATGAATCTCCACCAAAATGTCATCAGAAGCCACAAAATTTACATCCATCCTCTGCGACATTCCAGAAATGGAATGGTTGGCAAAGCTGAAAACAAACTATGAAACTCTCAAAAAGAGCCACCAGCTTGTGGTGGCTCGACAAGACCCGAACAGCAGTGGCTGTGCTAAGCATGTTATTGGAGAAGCTACGTCGTCGACATGCAATTGCAAGGATAACTTGGGAATAAAAGAGTCTCGTCGTGTTTGGGAAGGGCGACAGCCTAAACCACCTCTTCGCTAGACCTTTACCATAAATGTTATTCTCACATGTCAAAAGACTGGTAAAACCTGGTCACACCCAGATACTACAGTGACATGCTGACCTCGACACATATAGATGAATATTCTTGAAGAATGGTCATCCAGGGTGATGGATCAAGGATAAACAGCCTATCGAATTCCTAAAAGGTTAATGAAAAGGATGGAGCCACATGGCAACCGTCTCCGGGAATGCAGTAATTTCATCGGGGAGAAGAGGAGGGTGATAGAGTCTCGGCAACTGCCTTCAGCCATTGAGCCGCTGCCATGGCTCCAGGGTCGGGAACTGATGCAAGAACATGATCAGGTACATAACTCGATCGCCCAGCCTGCAAAATGAGGAAACAATGTCAGTTCTGTTGAATGCAGACTTGCAGTTACAGTCTCCAGAATTGGCTAAACGCATACAATACCGTATGGCATGATTAAACACCGTAGTAGAAAGGTATTCCTCTTAACAAGAGACACAAGTGACGTAATACCTTAACCCTAAAGGACCGCGGGTGCAAAAAATAGTCTTGCAAAAACCACCTGGTGGCCTTGTGGTCCTTTAGGGGTTAACAAAATAACTCAGTCCTAATGCACGAGTAACACAGAAATTTAGACAATTTACACAATAAAAGTACAATYTCATAAGGTTGTTGGTCAATTCTAGCACCACTGGTTAATATCGACTTACAAATACAAATACTGAGTATGTGAACCTCAGAAAAGGATTAAATGATTATAATAGAACACCTGTGCCAGCATAGTTTTTGTAGCCACTGCTCCAGCGTCTGCAGCGTCTGCAGCATCATGCAATGCCTTGAACGGATGCTCCCCAGAAGCCAATTTCTGCAGAAACCAAACGTTTGTCATTCATAAATTGTATTCTTCAAAACTCAAGATCTTGAAATTCATCTGCCTAACTATGGGCTTGTGTGATGCTACCTCCAGCTCCATGAAGATTAAATTGGCCAATTCAAGATCAATTGTTCAAGGACAACCATTTACCTCTTGCAGGGTAGTCGAAGCAGGAATCAAGGCATCCAATAAAGTGCGATGACCAGCTGACGCTCCACCATATTTACCTACCGCAGCAACTCCTGCTTCAAAAGCTGCGGACCCTATTAACCAAATCCAATCAACAGTTTTTCACAATTAGAACAATTCTAATACAAATTGAAGTTCCTTAACCTTCATTAYATGTGATCAAGGAAATTTTATTGAGCAACATTAGATGCGACTCAATAAAACTGAATGCAAGTCTCAGATCAAGTTGTCAACTGATGAACCGAAGCACAATAAGAAAAGCTTACAAGAGTAGTTGACTGAAAACGTAAAGCCATCAGGCTGCAATCCCTCATAAAACCACAGTTAACCAGTGACGAAACCGTATCGAGGCACAAAACTTACACTTCTTGGCTGTGACTGGACTTCCACTGTGCTTGAGAATCACAAAGGCTGCTCTGGTAAATATATCGTATCTGAGACCCAGTACACAGATGAAGGAGAATCACCAGAATGGTTACAATCACAAATAGAGAAAAGAAAAACCTTCCAAATTTCAAGTATTTCACACCAGATCACAAAATTGCTTCAAAATGGCTATCCAAGGATAGTATTTTTTGACCTAAAACGGGCAAAGGYAACTTACAATATTCCGCTTGTGCCACCTGTTACTCTTCTTATCGAACAGCCTATCTCATGTACAGTAGCAGCAGCATCGTTCAAAGGATAGCTGAAAGTTAACAATGGCATCATCAACAAAGAGCTTGACAAGAAAGAAACATATAAAGAATAACAAAAAGGATTCTACACGATTAAAAAAACCTTCTATAGAAGGTGCAGAGATACCCAAATCTTTAAAATCAAGAAATTAAATAACAAACCAAGATATATAGATCATAAAACACAGAATGCAGATTTGRAGTTATTACTTCATGCCTAAGCAACCACAAAAAGAGAATGTCTTCAGTTGTACCTAAGCAACGATGCAGTAGGACAGTGACACACTACACACACCATATGACAATACAGCACAACCAACTTACTGTTTTTCTAAATCTTCAATCACTGCCTTCGCTCCAGTGGCCATCTACATAACGTAAACARTTGCTTCTGATCCGTCAAAAAAAATCAAAGAAACAAAAATGTGATGTATGATAATTATATTGAAAAACTACAGATGTATCGCAAGGAGGATGTGAAACCGACATGACTGAAACCTGTAGTTAAATACAGTAGTTGGTTGATCGGTCATTTCTGAAACAGTGAACCGTGATTGTACCAATTTTAGCCGGTTCATGCAATTCAAGCGCACTTTACATAGTAGAAAATCTTACCGTCGTTCCACAATCTCCATCTCCGACCAGTCTATCCCATTCGTTTAGAGCATCTTTGAAATTCAACACTGCTTGAGCACCAGCTCTGATTGCGGCCTCCAATTTCTGGCCCTGTCTGCTCAACTCCTGTGGACGCACTGGATCCTGCTCAATCGTGGACAATATCGTCAGTTTACTCTCRACAGAATTGAACTGCACGGAATTCAGAACCTTTTGATAAAACCATCTCAAATCTTCATAGCTCCAGTGTAACGTAACATGCACAAACACCGTTCAAAAATTTCTTTCAACCATCGGCGATGGAAATTCCTACAAGAGTCTCAAGATAAGATAAGGTCATGTAAGGTAAATACCGGATTAAGATTTGGTGGCGCTGGAGGTAGAGAAACGGGCAAAGTTGTCGATGGACGGGGTCCTGAAGACACCATCAAAAAGAAGAGAGAATATTTAGGATATGGAAGAGTTAAGAAATGCAAAGGATCCAGAGACATATTTTGAGCTCGCTCTCTTTAACTTGTAAATGAGATCCAATGATGGAGGGACCTCCTTTGATGAGAGAAAGCCCAATTGCTGATAATTCGAACATGCGTGTAAATAATCTATCCGGGCTTACCCTACAAGGATTCTCAAAAACGAAGGTCTTTCTTATATCAAGACTGACGAAACCAGACAAAATCACGAGTCGCCAATGTCCACATTTCATGACCCCTTGAGGGTTGAAAATTCAAAAAACAGTTTTGCTCCTGTACCACCAACTCCAACGGGCCACGCTGGAGCCTTCGTTGCGAAGTCAAGCGAGCTTAGAATGGGGTCGTCAACCTTCAGCACAGAAAGAGACATCCCTGTAGACATAATATAGCAAGATGTCTTCAAGAAAACTCTTCAGCAATTACATTCCAGATTTTCTCATTCGAATAGGAAAAGCGAAGTTTGAAACATAAATCAGGCTCATAAAACTGGGTACTAGGCACGTGCAATGAAAGAAGGGATCCGTGCACAATAAAACCCAGAATCTGCTGTAAGCCAAACAACCAAAACTTAAAATAATAAGGGAGGCGGCCCCACCATGGCCAGACAAATGCCCCCAAATTCAAAGTAGCTGCGCCATAACTACCTGCCATGTCGAGGGATGTCATAAAGGAGCCCGTGTAAACACGCTCCACTGCTAAGCCATGTTCTATTTGAAGCTGTGCGACAGCTTTTCCCGCAGCAATCATTAACTCCATCATCGGTGTTGCTCCAAGACTACACAAGACGATTGTTTTTGTAGTTGTTAGTTCCAAATTCCAACGAAGTCGGAAGGAATGATTGTGATCAACACAAACCCAGCTAAATTCGTGGACCAATAGAAGTATGCCATCATTAGTAGAGGTGTCCAGTAGAATTAAAGAACACGACTCCAAATGCAACGTCACCAAATAGGCACAAAAATAAGAATTGAACTCAAAACAAATACTACCCCGGTCAAGCCTTGGCACAAGTACCTATTAACCATGAGCACGACCCGACTGCCTCGTTTAATAGGCACATATTTTGTCTCCTGCAAAAATTGAACGATCCAGTTGATTAGTAAATCAGAGATGACACACCATATTTGTTAAMMGTGCCATTGGAAGACTCGGTATCAATTGGTCTCAAGATTACAGTCGATTGAAGATACCATATTCAGCAAATTTTTCCTCTCAAGACCAGCACATTATAGCTCTATAAACAATGAAGACGACTGAATAAACTTCCCTATTGCACCACATGATTTAACAAAATAAAGAAGTCTAAAAAATAAGATGCCAATTAGAAATTCAACACAGGGTTACTCTTGAAGTAGATTCCAACGAGGGAAATATACAGGAACTCGAATAAAAGCAACCGTAATAGCATAGCTTCAAACAAACTGATGGCATTTCTCAAACTGTCCTTAGACAGAAAAACAACAGTGCACCTGAGATAAGATTTGCTTCAGTATGTGAGACACAACAACGTCCACAGGTTGCAAATCAGCTACCATAGCTCCTGGCTCACCATGCTGCAAGTACAAATATGATCTTCAAAAGAATTAGTTTCCGAATGACCACTAAGTATTAGAGCCAGTAAAGGTAAGCACTAAGTAAGTGGGGAAAGCACTCAAAACAACTAAAGCACCTGATTCTCATGCCGAGGACTTCCGCTCAAACATACTGACTCATACCAATAAAATTTCTTAGCATCGTCTTATTAGCAATAMACGCGGAGCTTGAATCAAAACAAATACAYGAACTCAAAGAGTGTATATACTTACAATGCCTAAACCCAGCTCCATCTTCCCAGGTCCCAATCGGTCAGAAGTATTCTGCCCGGGAACTGTGCACACTGATAATGCAACCCCCATTGTTCCTACCAGCCCTGCAACTCGCCGTGCTTCTGCTGCAACTTCAACAAGAGGCCGACCTGCAGAAGCGACTGCACCTGCAACCTAGGAACATAGATCCAAATGGAAATTAAGACACTAAAACTTGAGAAGATGATTTTCCAATAAACCCAAATTTTCTTAAATGATCAAGGTGCTGAAGTATAACAACAAGAGTTCAAATCGACCAACACAAGACGACAGTGAAAAGATTTCTCCGACCTTCTAGGTAAAATAAGAGTCCAGGAAAATAAGTCAAACGTTAGACGCTAATAATAATCGAAAAAACACGTACTTGMCATACAGATTGGTTTGTAGGGCAGGAATGGTAGGATAACTATTTCATTTACTGAACTGTATTGCCGAGTTTGGAACTCACAACTGTATGAAAAACTACAAGCAAAAGGGAACGATGCTAATGGGCCACCAATGGGGAAATGACTTCAGACTTAAACGTATACGATCATCCTCTAACCCAGCACAGAGAGAACACAATTAAACACGCTTACAGCAACAGGAAAACAAGTTTAAGATTAAGAAATGGATCTAGCATGTATACAATTCCATTGTCATTAGGCAGAGTTTATACCTTGTGAACAAATAATGTCCCAGCCAATCCCCGTCGACCAACAGGACCTCGTGGTGGAGGGGGAAGTGCACAGTCGTCTCCCACAATCACCATCTGCGTACATAAAATCCGGGATCAAACAGGGTATATTAGTTACTCACCAATTTAACAGACCGATCCAGAAGCGAAAAATCAGTTCATGACATCTTATATTCAGAAAGACTAGCATTACAGAGAAGATGAAATCAGATTGCAAGGTTATCACTTATCAGTGACGAGAGGAAGAGTGCAACATGAGGTTCTTGCAAAGAAGGAACCAACACAAAAACATACACAGAACAGCTCCCAAAAGTTACTGTAATCCTTTGAATTGGAGTGGTAAACTGCCAAGCAAAAAGTCCACAAATAATAAGCTCATCATAACCATACCTCAACTTTAAAACCCTCCCCTTTTGCTTGTTCAGTAGCAGATCCAAAGTTTAAACGATCTCCTGTGTAATTCTGGAATCCCAATATCACATGTTTCGATTAGCAGTTCTAATACATTCATTTGCAGTATATAGATAAAAATCTGTAGTTGCAAAATCAATCATAATTGTTAACATGATGATGCAGAGTCCATCTCAATAGATCCAATAGTAAGCACAGCGATTCTCTACAGTCCAAAAACTCAATCACAGGTGTCCAACAACAATCAATATCATGTGGTACTACTGTCATTAATCAAACCAGTGGAGCAAAAAAGGCTAAATTGACACTCAACAAAAACATTTGACCATCACTCATTCAGGCAATAAGAGAATTGGTACCTTCACAATAAGCAGGCAACCAGCAGGTCCGGTTACTGCACGAATTCCCTGCAATATCAGAGACAATTAGCAAGTAGCTGTCACGGACATCAAAGACAAACCAAAGAACACCCTCCAGCTTAAGTAAAATTACTTGCTCCAATAAGAGGTAAGTTTCTTTACRTAGATAAGATTACTTGGTGTTCAGCTTCTACTAAATAATAGAAGTCCACTTCTAATAAATTTGCTATTAAATTTTTCTGGTTGTATCGAAACCAATAAATAGATTCACAAAGCGGAAGTGCACAGAAAATGTGACGAGAGACGCCTGAACAGAAAGTTGAGGTTGCACATGTCAGGAGACTACAATACCAAGCTCGTCGTGATCCATTACAAAGTGGAGATCAAGAAGCTTGTGGCTTACAGCTAAGATTGCGTTAACGGACGGGGCAGAAAATACATCCCCACAGATGGCAGCGGTAAGAATGCCCTCACCGACATATCCTGCATGAGCTGGCTCATGACCACTTCCACCACCTGTACACTAACTGCCCAACATTGGCAACTAGAAGCTGCAACGTGATAACTAACTACTGAAACCTAACAACTCAAGTACCCAAAACCACAATTGGTTAATCTCAAGTTCATCTCAAGAGAATACACAAGCAACAAAATATATCAAGCCGAGTGGGAGGCTTACAAAGCGATCGCAAATTTCTCTGCTGGTGCTTCATTGAAAMATTGGACAAAATAAAAAAAACTTCGAAGGAAATTCTCCAGATGCAACCCTCTTWTATGAGTAGGCCCCTACTCAGGCAGAAAAAAATTAAAATAAAGACAGTACCTGATATAATTGCAACTTTATTATAGGTGCCCCGTTTAATATCTGACCGCAGCACCACTTTAACCTAAACAACAGCACGTAGGCATGAATTAGCAATGCATAACACAATATCGACCACACTATTCGTGAGCTGAAGAGCTGTAGTACAATAGAAAAACAAATCCCGATTCGCAACTACCCAGTTTCTGTGAATAGATCCCAGTAATTTTCATCCTCTATATCACTTCATTAACGATCCGCAAGATCTACAGAGCATAACTATCCATAAATTCAATTCACCGTCTAGAGGAAGGAGAAGTGTAATCATCAGAATAGAGGTTTCACGTATTGGTGTCACCTCAGGAAAGCCATCAAGGTATGTGAGGTGAGGGTATGTCTCCACCATTCCCTCGATGAGTTCTTTGACGACATCTGCGCAACAAAAAATTGAAAGTGCTCAGCATAAACGATGATTAATAGATGGCAAACACGCTGGACAACGGACCAGTCATTTCTTTATTGTGCTGAATATCGCCAGGTTTTGACAAGTTTTTGGTCTGGCTGCAAGCCTAGAGGTAATTCAAGGACGAAATGCAATTATTTGGTCAGATTTCAACAAATATATGTTCAAAATCGCCAGAAATTGAATTGCAGCTACCAAAATAACGAACTATTAGGCAAACTTAGCCGAATCTTTGAAGCCACTCCAGCGAAAAAGGTGAAAAAAGGAAAAACAGAGGCTGCAGCGGACTCAAAAACAGTGATAACCATTGCCAGATTAAAATGCAATCTACAGGATACTTTCGGAAAGACTACCGTTTAACGAGACATCAAACATGATGGTTCAATCAAACATCAAATTTAATAAAGTTGAAATTACTTTATAAGCAATTTAAAGAGTCTACTCTGGGCCTAATCTGCCTCATGTTAAAAAATCATTGACCTAACCTTCACAATTACAAATTTAGAGCGATGAGCAGAAACTGCCACATTCGAGTACTACCTCACCAYTCAATCAATATTCCTCAACAAAACTGCAGGCCTGGAATTATCACGGACTTYCCAGAAAAGAACCTGAGCAGAAATTCAAATCTCAAATATCATCTACGACACAAARTAACTGCCTAACACACAAGTAATGCAAGGTCCCTAAGAATCACAGTATCCAAATATACGTTGTGTAGTTAGACTCGAAGAACTTGGAAGGGGCAACCGATTGAGCTTTGTGGACAGGAGTATAATTCACAACAAAGTATGGAGGTTAACTAGCCACAATTCACAACAAAGTATGGAGGTTAACTAGCCACAGTGTACTCAAACGAGATCATTAGGAATTGTAGCACTCCTGCCTTTCTAACCAAGAGACGAAAAAAGACATAATAATTCAGCACATTTCACTCTCCAGTTAACCAGAGAGTGCAATTCTGAGCTCCAAAATGAAAGACTGAAAAGAATCAGATAGAGGATAGGGGAAGGAGAAAAGCATGATAGGACGACACATGGAATCAGGAAACCCTTRAGGCTTTCAAAGAAATTTAAAACCTAGAATGACAGTTGCGCAATTATACGACAGTAATAACATATCCTGACAAAACGCGAAAGGCATGCGGATTAACTGATCAGGTTAAAAGGGGAACTAGAATATCTCAATATGATATATTTCAAACCACAGGAAAAGCGATTGCTCAATGAATGTAAGAAGAGTATCGGATGCATGCACACAGAGGATCCGCAAGGCCATAATATTGCATTGAACAAGCTATTCACTTGAATCTCCCGAAGCTACCGGKACAACGACAACACTTCGAAGAAATCAGACCAGACCACCCCGATCCTAAGAGAAGTGTTATCAAAAGACAATTTACAAATATTAAACCCTCTTGTACTTTCCAAACCCTTGCTTGGGAGGAGGAACTTTTTAGGTTTCCAATTCGCAGATTGAAGGTCAACAAGGCCCACGATCACAATATCACGATTCAGGAAGAGCAATTCGCCAACAAGGAACGTGTGAAGTTGACAAGAAATGAGTCATAGCATTCATATTCACTTCAGGTTAGGACTATACTCACGATCAAAACTCATTGAAAGCAAGGAATCAAACTGCAGAAGAGGAGATAGGACAATGAAGAGCGATACTCCGTAATTCTAAAAAACTAGAAGAGCGACTATTCATTCAGAGTAGGCTCCTAGTTATATGTAAAATTGATCTTGCGAAAAAAGACAGTTTTCTCGGCAGCATGCCTCGATCCTTCATTATTCTTACCGTTAGGATCATTGATAAGTTTTTTCCCTATCCCCATTGCTTGCAGGGCAGTAAAACAAAAACGCAAAGCGATTAGTAGTCCCGGCTTCTTAATTCCAGAGCAACACAAGTCGATTGCGTGTCATAGACAAGTCTCCATAGAGAGCTCGCT
Source organism: Pleurozium schreberi (assembly GCA_006891605.1). Taxonomy (NCBI): domain Eukaryota; kingdom Viridiplantae; phylum Streptophyta; class Bryopsida; order Hypnales; family Hylocomiaceae; genus Pleurozium; species Pleurozium schreberi. The sequence continues at coordinate 14,606 of VACF01000795.1, read as the reverse complement.
TTTGAGTCGCCGACCTAGCGAGCGAACGAGGGCCGATCCCAGACTTGCACAAGCGATCTTCTAATCTTGTTTAGCCGTACAGCGTGACGGCACAGACATCAACCTCTGGTCCAACCATAGATACAAAAACAATGTCAAAGACGAGTGCAACATCCACCTCGAACACAGAGACGCAGACTTCTTTCCTCAAAAATCTCAAGAGTCCCATCGAAGTTTGCCACGAACGAAGCCAGGTAATGTGGATACCGTACCGAATTAGACCCGCACCGAATCCTTCCACCAGCTGCTCAGCGATGAACAAAACTGAACTACCTGCTCTCCTCCAAATCGAGGATTCCCGGCATGGCTTTGATTCCTGCGACACGCTTCAGAAAAATCAATGCCACAGAAACGCCTGCCAACCCTTCCCCTATGCACAAAAGCGACGAAGAACAACCGGTCCCTGCACCTCAAGCTCCTAATCACCAGGCTGCAGTGTAAGCCAGGATCTCAACAGCACCAGGCACAAAATCCAAACGACAGGCTACAATACCAGACCTCCGAAACACTCAACTTCACAATACTCCATAGATAAAACGTCGGTAGCAATTCCAGTGCCACTACCGCCAATCTCCACCGAACTCAAACAGCCGMGATCACAAGAGGCTTCAAACCCCAGGGCAACGAAAACAAACCGGCACAAACACCGACCGGCTAAACCTGCAATGGCCTTCGTTCAGCTAAACAAGAGCACGCCTAGCAAGACGTAAAACGGAAATTCAACCGCAGAAGCATACGCAACACTAAACTCCAAACTGCAGTATCGACGGACGCAAGCTACCGGCAATCCGATGTGTCCCTGCACGCTTCTGAGTTCAGCTATGGAGCTTTCGCCATTGCTCTTCAGGCTCTGTGCTCTTCTTCAACTCTTGAGTGTCCCCAGCTTCTCTCTCGSCACTTCCTCGTTCCGGACCGGGCCGGGCCGGGTCGGGCAATGCGAGCACCGGTGACGCATTAGTCGATCAAATTGTTCGCCGGGCGGAGTGTTCCCATGGTGGGGACGTCGAGTCATTTCCGCTTCCACGATCCCGAGCCCCAATACGTTATGCATGAATCGGGATTCCTTGGGGTAAGTCAGTTCTACAAACACATGCATGATCCCTTCGACAAAAATCGAATGTCTAAATCCTCATAGTTTTCTGCTCCAGTAAAACTAAAGATGGTACGGTACTGCAGAGACTTGCCAATTACAGCAGTAGTAATCACCTCATTACCGTAGTAAGGTAATGGAGTAATCACCTCATTAAATTGTTCTGAGAGCGCCTGTTCTCACCTAAGGTTTAAACTACAGAGTATAATCCACAAAACTTACAGTAAGCTGCCTGATACTAGACGTGAAGGTCTGATTTGGCACTCAAGTGTCAAAATTGAAATTTCACGTCAAATTTTGAAGGGTTCATGTCACCTTACATCAATCACAAGATAACATGTGGCACTTCTTCATATGAAATGAGTGAATTATTTTTGAATTCAATTTTCATGTAGGGTCCAATTTTCTGAGTATGGTCAAGTTAGCTACTAAGTTGATTCAAATCCACCCTTCACTTGTGCCAATTGATGTTCAATCTTCTCTARTAGCTTGGCTTGTGTAGGACWGTAGTTCAAAAGCTATCAAAAATGAGATAAAGCATAWAAAGTTGAAGTAAATTATACTTTGTARTCGCATTTTTATGTTTAATTTCAAATACAAAACACACTACAAACACACTACAAGAGGTTATCAGTCCTTGTAGCTAGGTCTCGCCTTTTTTTGTAAAAYACATGGAAAATTTTCATCAATATGGCGTTTCACTTTTCTAGAAAGGTGCCCTCAAAACCTCCTTACAATATTTGATGCTTGGTCTCATAGAATTATTATTCTTGAAGAGGTCACATCACTTTCAATATACAAACCTTGCAAAGGAATGTCCACAATCACAATGAGAAAATGAATGGTTAGCGTCGAGTAATTATAATTAATTAATGAAATTGAAACTTTGGCACTTCCAATTTCAATTTTTGAAGTCTCAAAAGTTTACTTAATAACACCAACTCCAAGTCGTGAATGGTCAAAGTTAGAACAACAATTAAGAAGTCATRAATGTTAACAATCACAATCCTACAAGCATATATAGAGAATAAAAGGGAAAGTGTTGCAGTAGTAGAAATCAATAAYGTGATAGTGACCTTTACACAGGTAGATACCGGCAGTGATTGCCTACTCACTATGTATAGAGACCTTTACACTTCAAAGTTCAAATTCTAAGTCTTGAAATGTTTATCTTCAAACGTTGATCACTCACTTGAAGCAATAATTGGAAAAGCATGTTTACATCACAATGAACACAAATAGGGAATMAATTGATAAATGTAACAACAATTATGGTTATGTAATGAAATAGGAACTTCAATATTTCCAATTTCAATTTTTGAAGCCTCAAGGAGTTCATTTCACTTCAACTCTAAGTCATGAACAATCAATGTTGGAACAAAAATTTAGAAGGAATAACAAGTATTATGATTTGATGAGCATGTAAGGAAAATGCGATGGTAAGCATCTCATTAGCCAAAYTAACACCTAAAGGACCACAAGGCCACCATTTGGCTTTTGCAACTACATTTGTAGCAAATTCAATATGTTAACCTCACTAACAACTTGTGAACAACAAAGAGACCCTTGATGATTTTTTATGATAAATCTATTGGAGCAATCCGTTTGAGAAATGATCAAATGTGTGGTTTGGATGATTTTTTTTAGAATTGAGAAGACATTGTGGGCTGTCACTTCACATCTTCATATCTACATCTCAAAATGATTTGTAARAAAATCATACAATGATATCATTATGATATGTACATGTGGATAAAAATTTCAAAGTTTTTGGAACACTTTTAAGCATTCAAATTTCAACATTCCCATTTAAGCATATGTACAACATACTCCTAAATTCGGAACATCTTTCATTGATCTTCTCAACAATGCACTATAACAAAACATGGTAAAAAAAACCCGTAGTTGATTTCCCACTACGGGTTTTTTTGCCATGGTTTTGCGACAGTGGATTCCATTGTTGAAATTACAAAAAAACATTGGTAGTCACTCAATTTTTTTACTGACAATCGCATATTCAATATTAAATTAAATTGAGTGCGCCCGACTGCGCACGCAAGTGTGAGTGCGATTGCGAGTGCATGATTGCAAGTGCAAGTGCACGCTTTGCGCTTGCGAGTGCGAGTGCGCGATTGCACGTGCACACACACGATTGCGAGTGCGCGCGAACAAAAAAGCAAGTGCGCAAAAGTGCAAGTGCTTTGCACGTAAACTCAAGTGCATGAGCTTATAACATGCGCGTGCACTGAAGTACACGATCTGAAAACGTCTGCATACTCGATATGCATACTCAAATCATCAAATTGTTTTCAACCTTTGCACCTCATCATCATATACTCCCAACACATGATCACACAAAACATAGGTACAAAACCTATAACCTATACATCCAAGAGGCTACCAAAACATTACTAGACATGAATCTCAGCAGAATACAAAGGACATGCATAAAACATTACATTGATATGAAAAATGGTAGACAAAAAGACACACTTGCCTGCCCAGACACAACCAAAGAACTAGGACCACGCTCCACAAACCTGTCAATACTGGAGTGCATTCGGCAACAATCTTGGATTTGTTGTGTGCTATCTCTAGAATCTGCTCTAGAGCTCCCTTGCTGGAGCAGTAAGTACCTATTGCCATTATTATTGTCAATGTAAGTGATGGCGTTTGCTTCACTATAACAAAACATGGTCAAAAATGACCGCACTCAAAAACGAGTGCGGTTCTTTTTACCATGTTTCTATGACATTGGATTCCATTGTTATATACGATGGAATTCTTCTACAGTTACTCGTTTTATTCATTGTCAATCAAYCAAAATTGATTTTCTTAAAATTGAATGACTACAAATATATACGTACTGCCATCATATATGTACTACCTTTGTTCATACAATTCATTCACTACAACAAATTAAGAAATGTTAAAAAAGAAGTGCAATGAATGTTCGATCGATCACTGCGGATTATTTAATTAATTTGCTACGTTTCAACTAGCTAGTACTATAGCAAGTGCGCACATGTAGGCACTGAAATTCATTTGCAAATTATAACTGCAATTCTCATAATACTAGAGCGCGGGATATATCATCTGAAAAGGACTTTAAAATACGTTTCCAATATAAAGTATATTACTCACTCTGGAATTCTAGTAATTGAAGTTAGAAACTGCAATTAAAAGAATTCACTACGCGCGTAGTGGGACTCCAAAAAAACGTTCACTACGTCCTGTTTTTTTTAATGTCTTACGTCGTATATATAAAGTTTGATCAATACCCTTCTTGATATACATGCAACACTACATTTGCGTACATGCTGTGTCGTCATTAATTTATAAATTAACAAAACATGGTAAAAGAAAACCGTAGTCGATTTCCCACTACGATTTTTTTTGCCATGGTTTTGCATCAGTGGATTCCATTGTTGAAAATATTGTAAAACATCCGTAGCCACTCAATTTTTTTACTAACAATCACACATTCAATACTTAATTAAATTGTTCACAAGAATCAGTCGTTGAAAATATGAGCGCATGTGCACGCACTCAATACATGATTGCATTGTTGACTACATGCGCGTGCACGCACTCAAGCACCAACAGGTGCACACACACACTCAAGCAACAACAATCAACACCTATGCACGCACATTCAATAAATAATTAAATTGTTGACAAGAGTCAATGGTTGAAATATGAGCACGCGCGCGGGGCTACGCATACGCAATACGTAATTGAATTGTTGACAATGTGCGCACGCACGCACACACTCAAACACCAGCATGTGTGCGCACACACACTCAAAGCAACAACGGTCAACACCTATGCGTGCACATTCAATAATTAATTAAATTGTTGAAAAGTGCCCTTGTACGTCTATCCCATCCCACCTTCCCATATGCATGATAGCCAAATTTGCGAGCATAGCATAGTTTTATACCTTCAAAAACCAACATTGGAACTCTCTGATTTAGGTCTCAAAATGAGATCTAAGCTCAAAAGAGAAAACCTCCATCAATAGGCTTCAATTCACATAACCCTAGAACTTTCTCCCAGGGAACAATCTAACCATGTTAACACCACAATCAAAATATCGTTCCAAAGATTCCAAAGTAAGAAAAATGATCTAATTTGCAACCCTTAGAAATCACCCTATGACAGTAACCCCGGAAATCACGCACAAGAGTAGTGTCACTTACGTCAAACATGCACAAGCATGGACTCATTTAAATTACATGCCGTATGGTCATTGATATACTTTCGTGGGTGACGTCTCAAGAAGTTTTTAACTAGCATTGTTTTGATTTTCTAGGAGAGCAAATGGACGCTAAATGTATGTTCACACTTGGTGTTAGCAAAGTAAATTCAATTTGGAGGTGCACATAAATTCAAGCCTAAGAACCTTGCAAACACCACTCATAACACCAATCACAAACCCATCTTACGTTTGTTATTCTATGAATGACTCTTCCAAAAGAGACAAACAACAAGCGATAAAGAGAAAGTTAAAAAAGTAAAACAGGCGTACAGAGAATACAAACCATGAACATCACCGCAAAAATCATTGACATGATCGTATCCCACGAAGACGGCCTTGACATCGCCATCCTCCAGCAACATGGTGAGAAACCCGGAATTAATACTGGTTGAAAAGATCCCTTCCTGCTGTACGCCAGTGTAATTGCTGGGGCCTAAATTAATAAACTCCGGCAAAGGGATGTGGAATTATGCTAACGCTGGTGCAGCGTGAAGTTGAGCTGGAGCCTCATTCCTACACGCCAACTGCCATCACCAATTCCAGGAGGTAAGTTGCACGCTTTGATGACACGAATGTCGCTATCGGATTCTAACATTAATTCAAACTGGTAATGCCTGGATTTTTGAAGTGACACGTGGTGGTATATTGCCAATGGCTAAGAGCGTTATTAAAACCTATGTGGCACCTTGCAAATAATTGCCTGTCTGCCTCAAATTGGCAGTTATTTAGGGGGGTGTTTAACGCAAATGAACTTTCCTTTAAAAGTACCCACCTGCAATTTCTTGGTAGTTGTTTTGACCYAAGTAGATTGCATCTAATGTATCCAACCATAGCCTTTGATTTTGGGAAGAAGGGGGTAATTGCCACTATCTAGCAAGTACAAGTTCAACACACTTTTTTGCTGTAGAGGTGACCCTGCTGCTCCAAAATTCTGTAGGAAATAGTTGCCAAATCCATCAATGTTGTGGCTCCTTGGATTAATTTTGGCGATAATGTAGTCCATGCTCGTGATGTAAGACATCACCCTTTTCTGAGAAAGGGTTCCTTCTTGGTCGTGCTTGCCAACGATTGTAGCCCAAGGAATTCCAGCTTCGATTGCTGGAGCAAAAGCCATGTCAAGAGATGCAACTGGATCCTCGCAATCCTCCTGAAATATGTTGTCTCCTGCAAAAAACAAATGCATTCCAAAAAATCAAACGTAACTTAAATATTCAACTATTGATACTAGTACTTGTGCGAGGAACTTGGAAATGTGCAGTCCATTACTTGAGAACACAAGCAAATTGGGCTTCTCCTCCGCAATGACATGCTTGAGGAAAACAGTGGTATTGAGGTCCGAGCACGTGTCGAACTGCTCTGGCAACACGTCTTGGCACGTTGTGCTAGTGTCGTTTGCGTAATGCATGTCGGCAATCTACATAAAGCAACAACACAAACCTTACTGTAAATTATCTTCCATTAAATATTCAAGTGTGGCGAAAATAGCCAAAAGTTCACATACAAGACGAACAAAAAGAAGCTTTGTTCTTAACCTGCACAATCGTGAATGCTCCATCGATGCCAAAACAAAAGATCGGTCCCCGTCTTCAAGCCTTCGTGGTACCTGTCACAACAGCCAGTGCTATAACCCAGACCAACAAAAACGTGACAGGATTCTTGCCTCTCACACGCTCTYTCCATAGCCGAAAGTTCACATCGAAAACCCATCYTCTTCARCAGAATTGYARAAGTAGACAAGACAACCTYGCCTTCCAATTGCCCACCATGTCACCATGCTCTAGTCGAGTCCTGAAATTCCACGGGACAACTCCAACCAGGCCCAAACCGTCCTCAAATTCCACGGCACAACTCCACACCAACACTAAAAGAGGTCGAAGCTGGCACACGCTGCATTGCTATTTTGAACGGGAAGTTGAACAAGAAATTGAATCTAAAGTCTCTCTGAGTATACAAGTCCTTCTTATCCTGCACATGGAACTCTCCGACGTGAGTGATCCTCATTCACAACTACCAGCACATGAGAAGAAAAATTAAAAAAATCCTCGAGAGAAATTGCGTACCACAAAAATCTCGCAATGAAGGAGAGTCAAAGCAACAGATCGATCGAAGCACCACTAAAAAATTAAAGTAAGGTAACATACATCATTACAGCAGAAAATGACTCGTGACAACTGCAGGACTTACTGCACCCACGAGTCGTAGGTATTGACATCAGCTGGTACCGTAAGTAGAGGTCACATGCAAAGAGATCGTAGTGAATTTGAGCTGAAAATAGATATTTCGTAAGAAATGGCGATGTTCACATGCATGCAATTTTTTCCATTCATGCATAATCTAGGACAGGTATAGGCATACAACTTGCTAGGATTGCATGGTGGAATACCACCACCTTAACAAAATATCCGTTCTAAGCACCACATGCTAAACACCACGACACAAAATTTTGAAGTGCAGCTCAAAATGACGACAACTACATGGACAACACGCGCAGCATGACCTTCAATTTTACAGTGCTAGTCACTCATGATCTGAAAACTCTTTGGACTGAATGAAGAAGTGATGAAGTTGGTTCTTGAAAGCTTCCAACTTACCTCGGATATCAAATAGGCCATTCACAAACGTCGTCACCTGCACACACATCGACTATGACCCCAAGTGAGGAAACTTTTCACAAACATAAAAGACCCAGCATCAAACCACGTGTTACTCGTGCAGGCCAATCCCACAAAACTCCTCAACGCTGTGTCTTGCAACATCCTCCTCAAAACAAGGATCAACAGGGGTTTCGCAAACTTGGGCACCGGAAGCAAGAATGACGTCACTCACTTGCAAGAACAAAGATCAAAGAGCCCTCACTCGAACAAGCAAGACTATCAGCATGTATCAATCAGACTATCAGAGACAAAATGCAGAAGAAGGAAAAGAAAGGGCACGCCTCGAGAGGAGTCATATTGGGGAATGATGTTCCCAGAAGCCCAATGGTTGGTCTGTGGCTTGATTGTGAGGCGCTTCACGCCCTTGAAAGTCTCCAGACCCTCCATGTCGATCTCATTGTTGAAGTGACTGATGTTGCACACGATCGCGTTGTTCTTGATCTTGCGCATGTCGCCCACCATGATGATGTCCTTGTTGCCTGTCGTCGTGCAAAAAATGTCAGCTTACTCCACGCAGTCGCCCAAAGGAAGGATCTAGTAACCCTCCATGAGAGCCTGCAATGCATACACTATAACAAAACATGGTAAAAAAAACCGCTCACTCAATTGAGTGTGGTTTTTTTTCCATGTTTTCATGCGCATATTTTCATCTACAGTGTACATGTAGATTTCAATAAAACAATTGATTGTCGTTTGTTTTTTTCGCACATGAATTTTTTTGGCCATGATTTTTTAAAATGCAATAATTATGAATATTGCACGCGTACATTTTGCAGAGGGAAGCAATTACTCAATCATTCAATCCAATGCACACACATGCAATAGCTATTCAATCATTAACTTACACGCACCTCAAACGCATGTGCGTGTTCGTGCAAGCATGCATGCAAGTACGTAGTGAACATATAGATAACCGAGAATTGCTTCACATGCACATACAATCAATGGAGCGCATGTGTCCGTATGCAATGTCGCAGAGAACCACTACGCGCATAGTCAACTTTTTATGCAATTTCTGACTACAATTTTTGGAATCTTAAAGCGTGTAATATTCCATAGAAAAGGTATTTTCAAGACCTTTCCAATAGTATATTACAAGCCCCAAAATGTAAAAAATTGAAATAGAAAATTGCAAAAGAAGCTAACTACCCACTACGCGCGCGTGCTTTAAAATAAGAGAATGTTTGCTTGCTTGCACGGACACTTGAAATAAATGAAGCACTTGCGGGTGTGCACCTGCAATGGAATGCGGCACTTACTCGTGCACACTTGCAAAAAATTGAGGGTTTAAATGCATACACACTTGCAAAAAATGAAATAGTTGCGCATATGCACCAAGATGCTTTTATGGAAACAACTGATTTTAAGTTGTCAAATCATCCAAATACAAGGTCTAGATTCATGTCGTGCATGCCAAGTTCAAAAATACTACTTTTCATTCTATAAGCTAGAAAACGTATGCGCACATGCAATTGCAATGAGCGCAATGCATGTGCACATGCACGAAATTATTGGAACACTTGTGCTCACGTACACACACGGAATATAGCGATTGTGTATGCGCATGCATACTTGTACCAAAATGGAACACGCACGCACACATTTGCAGTCGCGCACTTGCACATGCATACTTGTGAAGCACGGCACCTACACTCACATGCAATGGGTCAATTTTGTAAAAGAAGTTGCAATAAACTATGTGCTTGCAAGCACACACTTGCAATAAATGGAATGATTGCACGCATGTGCACACAACAAAATTCAAAGATTGTACACACACATGCATGAAAGGGAAGAGGTTTCACTTACATCCACCTATCAATGGCAGTCGACAAGAAATGAAGACTTACCAAGTCTGCATGTGTCAAATTTGAAGTAGATTGAACCTCAAACAATTCTTCTACAGCAGAATCCATATGTATTAAACTCATCTGCACAAAATCACAAATTCCTCAAATACCTCTAACAAAAGCCTACTTGAAACCTTGGCGTCACTGAAAGGTCCATGGTGATTCGATTATTTAGGCATTGCGAATGTGCATTCAAATAGCATTCAAAGACGCATTCAAACATGTATTCAAATATGTTTGCGCTTGAAGCCCTTTCGACCAGGGTTGTTCTGTCGAACGCGTTTTTGGGTTTCGGTGTCGAGTATGTCGAGTGTCGCATATGCTCGACAAATTTGAAGGCGCCCACACCCGCGGTCGCCCAAATTTTGAAAATTTTCTGCCTGATAGGAAGATATTTTCATCCGACGTGGAAAGCCCAAACCACGTCACCATGGGTGACTGCGGGTAAGGGGGACGCGACTGCGGGTCCAAAACACTAGGCGACTGCGGGTCCATAACACTGGGCGACTGCGGACCCATAACACTAGGCAACCGCAGGTCCATTTGACTGGTCAACTGCAGGTTCATTGGACTGGGCGACTACGGGTTCAGGATAGCGGCGATCGCGGGTGTATATCACTGGGCGACTGCGGACACAAGGGTCGACCGTGGGTTAAGGCGCGACCATGGTTTAGGGTATGAAGAGTGCTGTGGTTAGCCTTAGTCAGAATTTGAGCATGCCGCTCTAAAAGGGGATATTTTTCATATTTCTAATTTGCTTACAATTTAGGTTCCTTCATTTAATAGTAGGCTCTATATTGCTTCAAAGCCTTTAGTATCTCACCTCATTTGCTTCATATTGGATGGTCATTACTAGCAAGCCTGGGTCTCTTTCTAGCTATGAGTTCATGTTTTTCAAAGATGTTCGGTATGCTCTACACAACTGCGTGTTTGTGAGATCGGGATTGTCTGAACCAAGTCTTGGCAAGCTCATGAGATTGTATGATGAGCGTGGTGTTAAGAAGGTGCACATTCGGTGGTTCTTCTTGTTTGAGGAGCTTCCACTTTGTGTGAGGAGAGTCACTCCTCCTGGTAAGGTCGAGAAGGAGGTGTTTACAGCGCTAGGGAACATCAAAGAAGTTTAGAATGAGAATGTGGTGAAAGTTTTGCTCGGGAAGACAACTGTGCTCTGCACTACTAAGTGTTGAAATAATCATGTATGCCATATTTAACTACTTTCGGACTTTGCAAAGTCCAAAATTGGTAAAAGGACATCAAAGACAATTGTAGACTTTGACTTTTGTAGATTTTATGAATCTAGAATTGATATAGATTTTGGACTAGGTGTTTTGAAAAATGTACAACATGTTTAGATTTTAGATATCTATGATATCCGGAGATCTCCGGATGGAGAAAGTCCAAAATTCCTTGCAAAGTCCAAAAGTAGTTAAATATGGCATCTGTGCCATTAGAGCTTCATGTGGAAAACGCTCATTATGTTTTCAATCAAGTTTACAATGCCTATGAAAAGAAATTTCTCAAGATGGATAGAATCGAGAAATCTCTTGGTGAGACACAAACTTCAACCCTGCTGATAGATCAATGCGGGCTCTTGATGTGACTTATTTAGTAATTAGGATGTCTGTTTGGGAATCTTTTGTTTATAGATTGCTACTTATGGAGATTTTTAATTTTTAAGTAGTACAAAAGTTTCTTCAATAAACTGGAATGCCTTGAAGCGGCTTAGAATGTGCCACAGGATGATTGTAGAGCCCCAACTTCTGTGAGGGATTTCAACATGGCTGCGAAATAGCTACCTCTGGTACAAAAATCTTTTTTGAAGATGAAAGTCAAAAGACCTTCTATGGAACCTCTACAACCTCCGCTAGTTGTGAAGAGACCCTACATTGAACTTAATCAACTTACGCTAGCCATGAATAGACCTTCATTGGAATCTGCTAGGAATTAGTTCAAGTCAACTCAACAGGTACCTAAGCATGTGGTTGGAGTTTTGTGGCGAGATGTACAAAGTCATGATGAGTAGTGGTTTTGGATGAAGGTGTAAAAATAGTGTTCAAAAATCCTATAACACACTGTCACTAGAAGAACCCCGCATTTTTGGTGTCAGATCCGAATTTTTTGGAACGAATTTTTTGTAGTATCTCTATTGACATTTAGCTATTTTTATGTTCACATTGACATCCAATGTAACATCATGAAAACATAAAAACACCGAGACGTCAATCTAAATACTACAAAAAATCCGTACAAAAAATCTAAGATTGTCACCCAAAACGCGGGTTTCTTTTAGTGTGTTGTACCATTAGAGCCTTCAAGGTCTTAATGCAACTGTTGTGGATTTGGGACTGATTTCTTTCAATCAAGGTGGTTGGCATAGATTTTTGTAACTTGTACATATCGCGTACTATCACTACAGATGTTCCAAGTTTACAAGTGCCTTACCGACTCCAAGGCTATTCGGCCATAAACAGGGTTGTTCGCCCTGACAACTCGACAACTCGACAAACACGACACGTTCGACGTCAAGTAGACCTCTTCGTCCGTCTAATAGAGTCAATGTCGAGTTGATTGCCCCGTGAAAATTTAAACCCTCCCCGTTCGCCACGTGGTTGCCAAGTGGCAACCACGTGGCAAAAACCACGGCGCATTCAGATAAGGGCGACCTCGGGTGTAGGGCGACTGCACTAGGCGACTTCGGGTAAGGATTTTAGCGAGTTCCAGTACCCGCGGTCGCCCAACAAAACCACGCGCGCTCTCTGGTACCCGCAGTCGCCTCGTTGTCTACCCGCCGTCGCCCTGCAGTACCCGCGCGCGCCTTGGTTCACCCGAAGTCGCCCCACGTTATACCCGCGGTCGCCCAGCAGAACCCGCGCGCGCCCTCTCTGATCTGAGGTCTCTACCAGCGGTCGCCCCAGTTGCACGCGCCTAACTGACCCGCACTCGCCCGAGTTATATATGCAGTCGCCCGTGCCCTTTGGACTCCACTTCATTTACAGTTTTTGGCTTGTATCCATCCCTTGGTGTCTACATGCGTAAACCTTGTTTAAACTACATCCTACATTCATCCACGTTTGTGTTTTGGACTATCGGAAGTCCGAAGCAAGACTCTTGCGGCTCGCAATCGATTGTCAATCATGGCCACTGGAGGCAACAGCGCCGGGACAATACCTATTTCGGACGCTGCAAAAACGGCTGGGGCATTACGGAAGGCTGCTATGGACAAGCATCGGAAGCGAAGGGGAACCATTCATCGAAAGCGCTTGCACGTGCTAAACAACGAAAACCACATGGCCTTTAAAAGTTGGAATGAAGAACATCGTGCCTGCTTTGTGACTCTACCACTACTGTGAATAGTATGTCTATAATAAGAAACTAAAAAAAAAGATAAAAAAGTCCAAATATGCGCTCAGGCTTCTATGAAATCATAAACAAAAGCCCGGCGCATTTACATTTACAATGTGTTCTACGAAATGTTCTCCACTATTATGGTCCACCGAAATTGGAAATGCCGAAAAAGCGTAAAATACCTCCTCAAATATGGACAACTTTGTCTCTAGTGCATGCAGCCAGACACAACGAGGTGGATGGCAGTCAATGCGCAGAGACAAAATATGGAGACTGCRGATTTGAGGAGACTGCTTAAGTACTCGCAGTCGCAATCTTTTCAGGCTTAGGGCGCGTGCGGGTCCAAGCAGGGGGGCACGTGCGACTGCGGGTCAGGGCGACCGTGGGTCCATAGTCTCGGGTCTGGGCGACTGTGGGTCAAGAGTGCGGATGCGGGTCCACTCTGGGGCGACTTCAGGTGCGGGTGGGGGCGACTACGGGTATGGAACTGGGGCAACTTCGAGTGCGGGTGCGGGTGCGGGTGGAGGACGACCGCGGGTCCCCTAGGATGGGGCGACCGCGCTTGGGATTCAGGGGTTCACGGTTGAGGGCGACTGCGGGTCTTTAGGGCAAACCAGAATGGAATTAACCAGGGCTGTTTTTTCCATTTTTTATAAAGTGCCAAAATGACGACATTAAATCTTATAGTGGTGCTCCAAATTACAACATTCATCCACATATTGGATGTATACTATGGTTTTCATCCACAATCTGGTGATTTCATTAAGATTTTTTTTAATTCAAAGTTGTTTGGCAATTTCATCYAAGTTTTTTGACATTTTTTTTGACATTTTATAGCCACTGTTTTTTTGAGTGCAATCTGGCACCAAAAAGCCCAAAAAAAAAGCTCCGGAATGAACCCTTTAAGGTTCGGGCATTCCAAAAGTGGATGCGCCTTTGTCAACCTTGATTGTAATTTTCAAAATAACTATTTTCACAATTTGACATGGACTAAGGAAATGAATCTTGAAAAGTTATGTTCCTATTCCATTGCAAAATTTTGAAAAGTGCCAAAAGCTGAAAGCGTTATTGCAATAATTGTAAGCTCTGTGTGCGACTTTAAATCCAAATTACACAATATGGTGTGTTGTTTTCATTCAAATTTTATTTTTTTGACATGAAATTTTTTTTTCACTATACAACTATGTTTCTCATTCTACTATTCATTTATGGTAAAAGTCACAAGATTATTCAAGAATGCATCATAATTCATATAATTTTATTTCTACCTTTAGCATTAAAAATTCACAAGAATTTGTTTTTTCCATCAAAATGATTGAAAAAATATAATATGAATAGAAAAAGTATTTGTGCAATAGAGAAAAATA
>VACF01000794.1:25907-49373 GCA_006891605.1 Pleurozium schreberi | reverse complement strand
TGAGTCTCTATGACGGCGCTTCTTCAGAATTAATTGAAGCAATTCCTCCTGGCTCCTGCGACTGGCAAATTCCTTCGGCGCCAGTGATGCGCCAGGGAGATCGGCAACTGACGCCGCAGGGACGAATGCAGGGCGCGACGAAAGCGACGCCTTCTTCCCGGGTGCGTCCCCGTGGAAAGGTGCCCTGGCAACTACATTAAGTGACGTACTTTAACCCTTAAAAAGACGGACTGCTAACCGTGGAAATCGTCTATTTTGATACCGTGGGAATCACTAGTCAATGATCGAGGGAAATGGACAGTTAGTTCAAAGTTAGCTGGTGGAATTGGGAGAAAAACCGGTTGCAATTTGAAAACATTGGCAAAAACTGGTGGAAAAATCTATGAAATTTCTATTTTGAGTAAAAAATAGAGAAAATAACCGGATACCGTGCTTGGAAAACCAGTCCAATTTGGGGAATGAAGGAAATTAGCCGGTAAAACTCAAAAAGTTTCCCGAACATTGTCACTAGTTCAACCCTTAAAGGACGGAATGATGACCACTTTGATACCATGGGAATCACTAGTTTAAAAAAAATCCAAAAGTATTTATCAGAAGTCAAAGTACTATAGAAGATCTTCCCTTTCCACCCTTAATTCGGTGGATGAAAAGTTGCATTTTTGTGCTATACAATTCGATGCTTTGTCATTCATCTAGATGCAAAATGTCCGCCGCGTCGTTTAAGGGTTAAAATAATCCAAAAATACTCATTGGAAGTCAAAGTATTATAAAAGATCTCCCATTTCCACACAAAATTTTGAGGATGAATAGTTGCACTTCTATCCTACAGAGATTGATTCTCCATCATCTATTGAACGCAAAACGTCCGCCTCGGCGTTCAAAGATTAACCCTTAAACAACGCTGAGGCCATTTTATGATCAATGAATGAAAGAACATCAATTTGTATAGGACAAAAATGCAACTATTCATCCTCATAATTTTGGGTGAAAAGGGAAGATCTAGTACTTTGACTTCTAACGCTTACTTTTGAAAAAATTAAAGCCATGATTCTCACAGTATCAAAATTCTTGATTTTCACTAAAAACCATACAACATTTAAGGATTAACCCTGAAACAACGGATTGGAAACCATGGAAATCATACCATGCGAATTGAATCATCGGTCTAGAAAAATCCAAAAACACGCATTGGAAGTCAATTCCAAGTATTAGATCTTGCCTTTCCACACCTAATTCCAAAGATGAATAGTTGTATTATATGTCCTACACAGGGAGATGTTCTCTCATTCATAGACTTGATAATGGCTCAGTGTCATTTATGCATTAATACATGAGCACCCAACGCAAATTCCAAAAGCAAGCCACAAACTACCACTGAAAATTGGCCCTAACAATTAAAAATAAGATTCAAGAAATGTGGCCATTTAGATTGCAAGAAGGTTAGTGAGGGCAACTTTAGAAAAATTGTGGAAGTTTTCATTGTATGGCTAACAAGATTATAATGGTCAAACATCTCATAGGAGGAGGCTTGGTTTGGGGCACTAGGGCACTCAGGAGTTAATGCCTAAGTTCTTTTTAGAAACATTGAAGTATTGGACATTTTGGCTCATATTCTTGTATATGGTGGAAGCACCTAAAATCATCAATGTATGCAATTTAGCATAGTTGGAGGAAACTTTTTCTAGAATAAATATTTTGGTAGTATTAGCAATTGAAAATCATAAATTTTCAAAAATAGATTTAAAATTTTTGAACATGGCATGTAAGTTCTATGAATTTTCAAAGTAGAAGTTCTCTGAGCCACTGAAACCATCAGATGGTTGGATCTAAAACGGAAATCTCAAAAATTCAGTAGCCAACCATTCGCAATCAAGTAAAAGGACAGTTTAATGATACTTTTGAGGGACACTTTAAAGAAAGTCTGAGGATACTTTCGAAGGGAAATTTATTGTAGATGAATGTGTATAGAGACGGCTTTGAGTGTTCCTACCTTAAGTACATTACTTAGTTTAGTTTCATTGAATAGGTTTAAGGAAGTTGCCTTTAAAACATTCAAGTATTATTGGAATGAACAAGGAGTCATTCAAGAAAACATTGCATGGAAGTATTATATTCATCATCCAAATGTTAGACTTAGAGTTTTTAAGGATTGAGAGCATTTGTATGCTTGTGCGCTAAATCTCGCATATTAAAAACTTTGATCTAGTCTTAAAGAGCCTTCAAAATTCTTTTTTTCCACCCTTGCTCACCAAATGTATCCCATAAATAGTCAATTGATAAGTACCAAGTGCAATATTTAATAAAGCTCAGTAAACTTAGGATGAACATTAATTTCAAGGGTCATTGCTTGACATGCTAGGATTGCGTGCCATGAGTATATTTTGAGGGACCCAAGGCACTTGTCAATCAAATTTGGCGAGTATAAGATGTTTTGAAAATTAAAGTGTGAATGCTTTAAGAACATTTCCAATGAAGTTTTCTTGGTGGAAGTGTGATGCACACCTTAGAATGTAAGGAGGCTAGACAAATCATCCAATTTTGATCATCCATCCATCACTCGTCCACAATTTTACCTACAAATAATGAAATTCATCCAAATATTGGTGAATCTTGTATTTCTCAGTGACAATTTTGGCGATTTCGTTCACTTTGTTCTCTTTTTTTATCATAAAGGGAGCCAATTTAAAAGTGAAGTAAGATCTTGGTACATTTGCCAAAAATAATATCTCTAGGCAAATCATTGTGTTTCAAATGCAAAGAGTGGATCAATTGGCAAATTATCCTTTGCCAAAATAGGATTTTTCGCGTGGTCAATGCATTTATTGTCCCTTTTTCATCCAATAAAACATCATAGTAGGTTTAATTCTGGAAGAATGTTGATATCCCCAAAGTGTCAAGCGGATGACTTTCAAGATTAGTTTAGAAATGAAGAACTCGCCTATCAGCCCAAATATTGGATTATTTTGGTGAAGTACCTTAATGATAGGTCTTTTATTTTTAGAGTTAAAAGACAAACCATTAGTGAAGATGCTCTAAAAATCTTGATCCAAGTGCAAAGTGGTTTGGGCAAACCAACTTGTTTAGGTCTACAAGTAAAAAACTATTGACACAAAAATAGGTTCAAAATCTAAATAAACGGGATTTAGAGCGTAGGGTCATTGCAAGAAACACCGTGCGTTCGGTATTCGAATCACCGGTAATTGCAGTTGATAGATACCATACCATCGATAAGAATATGTTTTAGATTAAAGAATTACTGCTAAAGAACTCGTGCTGATACCAAGCGACGGTGAGTTAGCTGCAGTTTACGCTTGGCCCCTCTATTGTTAGAAATGCACGAGGTTCCTCTCAATTTTCTATTCCTTCCGCTCTATTGAAGACTCAACCAGTAAAGACATAACCAGTTTATCCTCATGCTAGGCCGGATCCAATTTGGATCATTATTGCACATCCCGCATGCCCGAGAAAGCTTCAAAATGGTCTCATATTCTAGAAGGAGGGTGTGGTATTTGAGCATGATAAAGTTTACGTCCTAATATGAGATGCAAATGAAAGTTGCTACTTGCTTTATTACAAATCCAATTGTGTATGCATTACCATATTTTAGTACATATGTTAGTACATATATCGTATTCTAGGTATCAAATAGGGAACCGTGCATACACCCACGCTGGAAGGTCGAACTTCCAAAAAAATTAGTCTTGAGCAGAAAATAATGCTGACCTGGAAGAATCCCTTCAATCCGGTGGTTATACTCCACATTTGCAGCTCTCGAGGTTCATCYTCGCCCTCATCCTGCACATTTGTCTGAGGTGACACAAACTCACAGGTTAACGAGTTGAAAAGGCGCAGACCTGAGAACAAAACAATGAACTCAGAGGGAACGAAGATGCCTCATAAGCTACCGGACCTTTCCAAGAGCCTCCTCGTAATTCGCTGTGAAGCGGCGATGCAACAACGATAAAATATCTTAGTCACCAACAGGGTGGTTCTACTGTGAGTGCTATCATTATCAATAGCTCCAAAGAATGAAAAGATTCGTAAAGACATACATAGTGAGATAGGCTAGATTTATAATCGCAACAGCTGTCTTAACCTAATATTTGAACYGACTAATAAGTTATGAAAATTCCAAAACAATTACTACTACCTCTTTACTCTTCATCTTGTCGCCTCCATCCCTAGATTGCTGTTGACGAAGGTACTGAGACCAGATTTCCTGCTTATTTTTCAAGGCTGCGATCTGTTCCCATGGACAACAAAATAGAACTCAATGCCCCTGAAGCACGAAGTAAGCCCGAAAGAAGGCGTGCAGCTGACATTTGCATTCTCGTGACGCCTTGGGGAGAGAGYTTGTGGGTTCAAATCGTACCTGAACCTTGAGCTGTTTCAATTTCTGCGAACGAGCCTCTTGAAACTTCAGTGCAGTCTTGTCCGAACCATGCGCAAGAATTTCAAGCTCCATCACTAATTTTTCCTTCTCTTCCTGCAAAATTGAAGGTTGCAATAAGACAGAAAATGAATGTTAGTGGTACTTTTCTCACCAATTTAGCTTCCATATCCACGTGCCACAGTTCATAAACGTACACACATTCATTCATTTCCCATATTTGTTGCCGCCTCCTTGATAAATTTAGCCCACTTAAAGATTGTTGTAAGCTAGCAGAATCAGATAAAAAAAAGTATTTACCTGCAAATGCTTATTTTCCTCTTCTAGCTCTACCAATTTTTTTTCGAAGTGGTGCTTCAGAACTTTTGAATCAGGTCGTACAAATAACTTGATCTCCGCCTGAAACATAATGTCAATGAAAACGCTGAAGAAGAAATAAAAGTTCACATACTTTTCACTGAAACCTCTGTATGCTATTGTAATGAAATCAGCTCTTCATTGGTCAGAAGTGACCTCTACGAGTAGTTCAATCATTTTCAAAAAAGAATCGAAACACACATTCAAGGGGTAGCTCTAGTACAAATGCACTCTCTAACATATTCACTATATGCAAAGGTATCCTGAAGTGCAGGAAGAAATCCTGGGGGAGCAAACAAAGGCCTGAACAACTGGCCTGAACTTTATCCTCTCCAAAGGAAATTTCATCACCTCTTTTCGCTCAAGGCRTTTATCTATTTCCCATAACCCTTTGTCAAGGTTCTCTTGCATCAATGGATGTTTAGATTCTTTCAGCAAAAATTCAGTATCAGTCTCTCCAGAGAATTCACCTGCACACATTCCCATCTTTTAGAACACTCCATTTTACGCAAAACAAAGTACAAGGAAATAAATCTAACCAATGTAAAAATACCAATAAGATAAAGCGCTTTGAGTACAGAAAATTGAAGATCACGCAATTAATGTACAAACATTCGAATAGATGACCAGAGAATCACAATCGCATACCAGGGCGTAGATAAATATCCCCGTCGATGCCCGCAACACCAAAGCCTGCACCAGCTGTGCTCTCCCCCCTGCTCCGAGATGAGGAAGACGAGGGAGGTCTTGGGGGAGTATAAGATGGGACTCTAGCACGTTGCAGTTCTTGTAGTTCGGATTCCAACTCTGACTTCACTTAAATGAAGTACTAGCAAGTATCAACGAACCTGTCCATATGCCAAGACAGTGGCATTGTATCCCTGGAATAACCCTTCGACCAGTGGTTTCACACATTTATTGAAAATTGCTGGCAATGGTGTCGCAGCTCTGCCGAAAATGTAGTCAAACGTGAAAGAGTGATTGCCAATTTGAACCTGTTACACGAGCACCGAAGCACAAAAAAACCCTTACTTCCTGGTGAATCAGAGTAAAAATAACAACCCAGTTACCGTAATTTTGAGAATGGGAACAATGAGAACCSTCGGAAGTACCGTAGTTTTCAGCTTAAGCTACATAGAAATCTGTCTACCTGAGGTTCGCCAGGAATCACTGTTATACAATCCTTGCATCCTTGAACCTGCTCCAACGCAATGAGAGGCCTTATGTTTAAAGCAACCTGTACAGCTTGAGTTGCTTCACTCTCCTTCAAGATGCTTTCCTCTTCGAATGGCTCACTTTCGTAACCAATTCCGTTCTCCATCACCATAGCTGTGTCCAGGTCACAGCTCGGGCTTTAAAGGAGAATTGCCGTCTGTAACTGGACACAAAAAGCAGGCGGCATTGAACACGATGAGAGCGATCGATGAGCTGCAGGCGATCTCAAATGTGCCACTGTAATATTCAATTAACCGTAGTTTGACAGTAATGGAAGAAGATGAGATTGGACGGCCCATGCTGTTGTTTCATAAGACGATTTCTACTTGCTGCAGCATTCTGATCGACGTCTCCTTTSAGCGCTCGTGAAACACATCAATGACTTCGATSCTCTTCTACTCAGCCGATATTTTCGGCTTTATACCTGCGTCCCAAACGCCGACAATACTGCATAAGTTTTCGTTCGAACTCAACAAAAAATTCCTGATCACATTCCAAATGGATTGCGCCCCACTAAAACAAGGAAAGAAATCATGTGAATGTCGCATACAATTCAAAGAGTGAGAGAAGCAGTCCGAAACCAAATCCATCAAAAACCAACTTAAAATCACACCAGTGCCTGAATCCTGAATTTCTAGTACTTTTCTCAGCGAATCTGTCCTGGAAAGAAAAGGAAAAGACKACCAGAAAACTCATGACCCAGTGCCCACAGATTCTCGGCGATCCATATTGACAGGTCTGAACAAAATTGCGAATGCAAATTCCAAACTCCGAAAAAAGTAGGAAATTGACTACCTCAGAAGCAAGCTACTTGCACCCAATCTCCCGAATTCAACTCCCCTCTCGAGAAACTCTCTAAAGACGTCTAAAATCTAACATTAATCGATACTGACAAGGTCAATTACCAATCCAAAACTAAAACTAAGCGCTCCCACCAAAATTCAAAATTTTTTCATAAACTTCAAATCCCATAAAAATATCTACACCTATCCCCTCGCCCTCACCACAACCGATCCTAAACTTACGACCAAACCTGCGAGGAGTAACCAGTACTAACCAGTGGTGCTACAAACCTAAAATAACCAGCTCCGTAATCTCCACAACCAATCTACATTCGTCCATCCATCACTCGTCCTAATCATACCGCGATTCTCAGAACAAATCAAGCGAAAATAAGATCCTAATACGGCYCGAGTCAAATCAGAGGATCGCCAACAAGAAACAGAGGATCGCCTCAGAAACTCCACCAACGAGCACAAGAATCCAAACCAAAATCCTCCGCGAGAAGCGCAAACGACGGCCAATCTCTCCCCAATAGAAGGAGATATTAAGGAGTACGTGCAGCAGCGTTACCTAGTACAAAACCCGGCCCAAAGGCATCGCCTCCTCCCGGAGCATCAACAACACGCGCACAGATGCAGCCATGACCATGCAGGGCTTTAGCGAAACGGAGAGACGACGAAGACCGGGTCGGGTCGGGTCGCCCGGGATTTCGTGGGGTAGACCCCACAAGCGTCTGCCATGTCATGATACTTTGGGACGGTTTCACACCGCTAGGAACACTCCTGTCAACCCATACCCCTTTAATGCCACAGCCCCCGTCATTAAGGTATGTGCCAATAATTGTCACTAATTGCAATAAGTTAAGCATTGCAAACAAGCATGTACTAACTTAGCTTAGTATTAGCCCGTGTTGTAAATAAACAATGTTGTTTTGCACAATTTTCAACATAACTTGATGTGAATAGTAAATAATGAAGGCAATGCATGTGGATAAAATTATAGGCTAAAAAATTATAATTATGTAACGCATTCTTCATGTTGCCTTACACAATATTGCACACTACTTTGACTATTATGGTCACTCTAGGCATGATACCATCGTGACTACTTTATGACTATCTAAGTTTCCTAAATGTATTGTTTGGATAAGGTGGGTACTCTCCAAAACACCACAAATTGGTATTGTGCCTAATTATTATTATTTGTCAGATTTTCATATTGTCTTGTTGGCAAGTGAAATGAGGTTCCAATGCACCAAAGAATGCAACATTTGGATACAATATGCAAATTAAAGTTATAAAGGGTCAAATTTTGGTTCTAAAAGCTTTTCTTCCACATAGGTGGAGAATTGATAATTAAAAAATGAACAAAGTGTGAAGCCATGGTGGTTTTAGGCAGGGGCAATTTTTTGTTTCCTACTTTAAATGAAGCAATGATTATTTGGGGAATGTTGCACTAACAATTTTTAAGCCTACTATATGATTCAAAATTCAATGCAAATCCAAGATACTAGTAACCATCCGAAAATCTTCTGTACAAAATAGGGGTTTTAAGCAGACCAAGCAATTGAAGGGACTTATTGTGGAAAAGTGTAGATGTTTGAAACATGATGTACAACCCCTAGACACTTTAGTAACTATTGTTGTACAACAAAGGTGGATATTTATATAGAATAAAATGTCAATTAATTGGAATAGGTCCCTTTACCCCCCTAACTACCCAATTGACCATATATGGTTGATTTGCAACTTCATGCTCATTTATGTGCAAGCACTTAAATTCCTTTTACCGTTTTAAAAAAACATTGGACAATTTTGAGGGTTAAGTGTTGAAAACTTTCATTTTTCATTGCAAAAAGTACATATTTGATTATTTATAGGTCTTCAAAGACATATATGTTCATTGGTGGAAGAGCCAGAGCTAACATGAAGCAGACAGACACTGTCTGAGAAATGACGACGACGGGTTGGCAGACAGTATCCATCGTTCAAATCTTATGCTGTAAATCACTTGTTTAAAATCATTACATGCTAACAATTTTAGATGGGCATCGATCAGATGCTTGCGTGACATATTTTCGAGGTCACTCCAGGAACTAGTATGTACGAGGGGTACCTCGAAGCCAATCCAACATCTGAGTTTCTGTTTCTGCATGCCTCTTCGTCTAGGAATAAAACAGAGGAAGTMWAATCAACTCCCACCTCATGCTCAGAGGCATTCTTGTTGTGCAGAGAGAGTTTGCCCACTTGACATATCTCACGCAGGTATCCAGCTTCAGGACAAACAGGTATCCATAAGGATCTCCACAGGCTAGTATGTCAGACATTGTGAGGGTAAACACAACCATCACCACTCACATAAACTTTGCACAACGCTAATTCTAAATTCTACTTTTCCTTTTTTTGGGGGGTAGTCTGAGTTTGGCGAGACATCGGTTTGAATGTCAGTCGCACTGTTCAGAAATAAATTTTGGGCAAAAATAAGTCTTGCAGCTTGACTACATACCTTGGCGACTTCGAACAATCAAGGCGTCCAATCCAAATCTTTGGATAGGGTAGACAAATCTAAATTCAGTACTTCGCAGTCTGCTCCGATGCTAGTTTGATCGGTCGAGAAGCTCAGTCGAAAATATTTGTACTTGCCCTAGGTCTTGGGGTGAAAGGAACGTTTTAATTGAAATTTGACACAAAAAAGGATCAAATTCAGGATGGGACAGGTTGAGTACACTCTGCTTATAAACATGCAACTTGCGTGGTGAATGCCACCCTGGCTTTGAGGCGAGAAACCGCAATTTCAACGATTGCCACATATTCACATAAATTTTTCAGCATAACTGTGACCAGGATCATCAGTTCCCACACTTACAGTCGAAAGGGATGATGGTCCAACAGCTCGTTGACGGCCACAGCATCAAAATTGAGACTTGTCCAAATCATCAAAGAATGGATGGTGCAAAGCAGCCTTGGCTGAGACTCGCTTCGCGGGGTCGAACACCAACATTCGCTGCATCTCACAAACAAGACTTCATCATAATGGCCATAGCAAAGCCAGACCTACAAGATCCTTAAAAACATAAAAAGTATGCCACTAAATAGCCGGATCAATTATACCCCCATATGAGAGCTTGAGGAGGATCACTACTTACAGAAAGAAGGTCAAGTGCATCAGGACCCATATCGGGCACAGCTCGTGAAAGATTTTGAGCTAGCCATTGCGGGTACTCGTGCCAATCTCGAAGCTTATTCACTCCCGGCCACGTTCCTTCCGTCGGCGTACCAAGCAATCTGCAYCGACACAAGAATTAGAAAYTGGTCCAATTGAGAAGCAATGTCATCTCGGGAGATTAGGGTACGTATCTGATAGAGATTTTATGGCAAAAATTGAATCTCTGAAGGGCATATGAGTAGTCTGGGCCAAACTACAATCGCAAAATTTATGACCAAGATTCTCCAAATTCATATTYTTAATTACAATTACTGGTTGTACGTATTGAAAGGCAAACCTGAATATATGGAGGAGCTGCTGCAATTCTGAGTTTCCTGGAAACAGAGGGGTCTTGCGMGATAATTCAGCTGCGAGAAACAATAAATTTCTTGAGAAACGCCAAATACTTAAATTTGTTATCAGATGAAAACTCGTTCGGTGGTGTTGAATCAGCACGAAAGGACAATGAAAGGATACACACCGAATATGCACCCCACAGACCACATATCCACGGATGTAGAGTAATGACTAGCCCCCAGTAAAACTTCCGGTGCTCGATACCATAGAGTGACAATCTGCACAATACCAAACAAAGAGATGGAATTACTTCAATACGCTGGATATTGGGAACCGGAAATCTACGTCAATTTGTAAGTATCCATAGATCCACGTGCGAATGATGAAGAAGAGATATAAAATAATCGTAAACCTCATGAGTGTAGCTCTTTAGAGGAACTGTGAACGCTCTGCCCAGACCCAAATCAGCAATTTTCAGCAAACCTTTCTCCTTGTCCACTAGCAAGTTCTGCGGCTTCAAGTCCCTGACAATGACACCGACATCGGCAAATTAGCTGTTGATCACTTACGAAAATGCAGGTTAATGTCACAAGGAGAGTTACAGTAAGTAATCAAGTTTGATATGAATTACCGATGCATAACACCATGGCCATGGCAATGCGCAACACCTTTCAGAAGCTGATACATGAAGCTCTGCATTTGTAGAAAAAACGATTAAATGAGAAAAATATCCAAGCTGCGAAGGCCATGCAAAGCTGCAGATTTAGGTTTCAAAATTTACAATACGGGTGTCACTGATCAGATTAGAGAATCAACCAATCGTGATATCCCTATCAAAATGTAAAYAAGGGTTTTACAACGTCAATCCTATGCCATTTCATTCATTTAGTGCCCAATCCTCTAACAGGAAGCTCCCCATGCTTTCCAGATCATGTACATTCGCAACTGAATCGGAAGAGTTTTAACAAAATTCGTTGACCCAGGTTAAGAGAATCACATCGTAAACAGTATTAACACTGCATACCTGAATAGTTTTTGCCGGAATGGGGTTGGAACTACATCGCCCATGCAAATCAATGTACTTCTTTAGATCACTATCGAGGTACTCAAAGACCAAGTACAGTTGGGGTTTCCCATTCTTATCTACGCTTTCCACACAAAGCAACCTGCATTACAACTCGAAGTTTAAGTGAAGAATTAGGGWAAGTAAATGGTTGTAAGTGGGAACATTCCAATCAAGAACGGACCCAACAGCAACCCTATTCCAGTAAACACTATTCGAAATGACTGTTCCTTGGCCTACGACAACATCGCTCACAACAGTTCGTTGGAGTATACTTCCAGTTACTCGAGAGCATTAGCCACGAGTGGCAAAAGCTTCGGAAGAATATATCCACGTAGTGCGGCTTTCGATTGAGATGATTTCACATGTACAAGTATCATATTCGATACATGTCAATCAGTTTTGAGTAATTGATTCCTGTTAGACTAATTCAGATGGAGTATATGGTTCTGTGTGAATTGTTGTCTTTTCAGATACCTGACAATGTAGATGCTATGTGAAAGCATTTGAAGGAGCGAAACCTCCCGAAGAGCAGTTGAGGGGACGCCCTCGTCCTCCATTTCCAACCTGGTTTTCTTCAACGCAACAAGGCGATCTGTCCTCTTGTCTCTTGCTTTGTACACTTTCCCGTAAGTCCCCTCCCCGATCTTCTCCAGCTTCTCGTATCCGTCCATTGCTGTGGTTCAGTRCGTACTGGAGGGGCWGGATAGCAGGCACTTCTTCTCACCCGATGTCTCRACAGTTGTAAAACTATATCCGTAGTGTTTTGAGGTAAGAGCAAGCCCAAACGAGACTCAMGCTCCTCTCCTCGCCATTAMTGTGATCAGTCGCTTGTAATGCAGATTAGGAAGGAGATTTTAGTGCCGCAGCTAAGAGAATGAGCCACCAACGCACACTGTACACCACCAGCATTGACAATTACATGCGCATCTCACGTCTTGTTCATGCCTCAAGAACTGGAGAACTTCGAGCAGCAGATGAGAGTCATAACATGTAGACGGAGACCAATGTGAAATCCATTACCATTATATTCGAAAAGATTATCAGTCGATGAAAGTTATCGAAAGATCAGATCAAGAAAATCCATCTCAGAGAGTGTCCTCAGTAACAGAGCGTTTAGGTCAAGGTTGTTGGTTCATGAAAGCAACAACAGGAGAGCCGCCACCCGATTTTCTTCAGAGGGCAATAACAGCAGATATCGTCCTTAACAAAGACGGCCTTCAGGATGACAAGGCAATCAAGCTGGTGACGCTCAATCAAGGCTCCTCTTTATCGTGTGCCCTCTACTACACATACAGCAAAAGAACAGACCTCGCAAGGGGATGCTCTGAGGGAGCTCAATAAGCAGATATTGAGATAAACGATGCCCAAAACAGCATCATGAAATCTTTCCAGCTCCTACAAAGAATCTGCAACGAATACAATAGCAAATTCGTGGACCACAGAAACAGGAAGGTGAAACTCCAGAGAAAAAATTCAAAAAAGGGATGACGCAAAATTCAACTTAGGAAGAGCAAATACTATAATAACGGAATAGGTAATCGAACTCGTAGCGACGAGAAAACTGTAATACAAACCACAAGTCTCATAAGCTGAAATCTGGACGAAAACTTCTTGATTGCCTTTCAATCTTTTGACAGCAATGCGACCTGACAGCAACGAGAAACACAAAAACCATCACAGAAAACTTTTGAACACTGAAGGGTTCCACTGTGAAGCTGCAAGAACGAACACAGCAACGTCGCCCCAAGCGAGGTCGAAACGAACTCGTGATAATGCCCTTCAGATACTCGCAAGAGGCGAATAATACTCTACAACATGAACCGAACAGATTGCTACGTTACATAAAAGGCTATCTATCTATCTATCTATCACAATGGGCAAGAAGACAAACAGCCTCAGCGACATGGAAGCCAGCATGATAACAAACGAGAGAGAATTCACATATGCTCGTGACACACAATATAATAAGAAAACGGAGCTCCTACATCTTCTGTCACACAAATTCAAACCCCGGAAAGAATGCTCAAAAGCGCGATTGCTACAAGASTACTGCCGACAGGAAMCAAGAAATGYTCACGCAGCAAGGAGRCCCTGCAAAAGACTGCCAAATGACCTCAACCCAAGCGCAGCACGATATAACTTATTGTCACAGAAGACCACGACTCCACGTACAATCGAGCCGAGGCTTTCACACACTGAACCCGAACCCGAGCCTGAACATATGAGGAGAAAAAATTCTCTACTCTAAGTTAAGCTTACTGCTACTACAGTTCAGCTTGCTTGCGAATCCCAATACAAAGTCAGGTGAGCAAGAAGAAACAGAAATGGGGATTGCATCCCATGGAGCGCCCCCTGCACTGACAATTTGCCTGCCAACGCTTATGATCAACGATGACGACGACGGTGACGACGACGACGACGACGTTGAAAAGCTACCATTTAATGAATTCAATGAATAACATCTTTAGACATGGCAAAGAATCTACAAAGAACACATGTCTTTTTAGTAAAAGTTTACTAAAATGACATGTTCCTTTGTAAATTTTTACTTAAAAGACTCATTATAGGTCATTACTTAAAATCTTATCTCTAGGACTATACTTAAAACACCCCTTTCTCTTGTTGGTGGAGTATTTTTTTTATAGACAAACACAACATTTTGAGATGCAAGATGATCTATGCTACAAATAATGAAGCTACAATTGTTTTGTCATCCTAATGTCTTTTCAACTTTGAACCTCATGAACGTTCAAGTTTCACCCATGTTTTATGTGTTTCATCTTGGAATATTAAATGCATCAAAACGTCATTGTGAACTTCCATTTTCTAAAGCCACTTCTAAGAATTTTTTTATGAATACTAACATTTGTACAAGAACATTTGAATTTTGAGCACGTTTAAATTCAAATAATTTTAATCTTTATTATTGTTACAATAGTGCAAAGAGAAACAGACTCACTTAGCTTGAGTATTGACAACCTTGATATTCTTAATAATGCCATGGAAAATGTATTGATTTAAAGTAATACTCTGTATTACTTCATAACATTACTATCTACTAACTATTAAAGGATTGGTGGGCAATTTATTGAACAAATTATCGAACCCATTTTAAAGTTGGTCAATTGCCTTTGTCAATTAAATATTATATTTATTTAACAAAACATTTACACAATCAATAATTAGAGCTATTGTTCAAAATGTGGAAATTTCAAATGGTTTGGAAGGATCTTATAAATTATACACAAAAATTAATTACCAATTTATAAAAGTGCCAAATTTTTTAATAATTTTGATATTTTATAAATAAAAAAGTAAAATGAAAAATATTTTAATTATTTTTCAAGTAACAACAATTTTTTAGGCCTTCAATTCTTTCAAATTTGACCTTTAAGTTAAATAATCATGGTTACATTTGATTTTGTGTTTATTTATTGATTAATTTAAACCTTTTATATTTTACATATAAACACATTTTCATTTTTCAGGATTGTTTTGGAGGAAATTTAAAATAATTGAGACTTTTCATAAAATGATATTAAATGAAAATTATACCCAATGCAATTATATGAATGAAAATAATCTCTATTTTTTTTTATCAAAGGCCAAGGTTGTACGAAAATAAGTGGTTGCAACAATGTACTGAAAAGTGGCAGTAACTGCCTAATCCAAATCAACTTCAAAATGGAAAACTTGACTGAAAACCCAATGCTGTATACTTTGGATACGCTACTAACTTTTGGAGATTGTTTCAAATTTCAAAATGGAATGCGACATAAAATCAATAAGATTCAATTTTGCTAATTAATCTCATATTATTTTCTGTTGTATGCTTGCAGTTATTTCAAATGATAATAAAAAAATGTCAAAATTTGTAGTTGATTTCTCCAAACATGAAGAAATACTACCAATGCCAATCATGACATTATGTCAAATGGATTAGGCAGTTACTGCCACTTTTCAGTACATTGTGTGAAAATGTACTAGAAAGTGGCAATAAAATGCCAATTCTAAAGATTTGGTACACATGGCATGTCCTCACAGACCCCCACAATTTAAAATTTTAAAATTAAAATTTTAAGTTATTCCTACCCCTCTCCCCCTCCCTCTTGTAATTTTCAGAAACCAAATCATTGACAAACAATATGGGATAATGCATTCAATACCCGTATCTATACCCGTATGTATCCAATGCTCATATCTGTATGAATTTCCATATTCACTTTAAATCAATGGCTTGTAAATTTTTTGAGGGAGGGAGGGGCTAATTAATTGACCAAGGTTGGTACTCCACTTTTCAGTACATTGTAAATGTGTTTAAGAAAAGTTCTACAAACTAATTCACTAAAGATTTGGACACTTTGATTCTCCAAAATAGGTTTGACCGTATGTAACAAGTTGGTCGGCTTTCATAATTTTGGCCTTACAATTGATTTTTGATATGATAATATTTTTTCACGAATTAGAAAAAAATTATGAGTTTAGCATTGCACCCACCACAACAACAATTAGTAGTACTTGATAAAAAAAAAATATAAAATATAAATAATAAACTTCGTGGCAAATAGCTTGCTATAATATGATGTATGCAAAAAGGGTTTTAAAAAATTAGAATTGTATGGTGGAAGCATCCAAAACCATCAATTTTAGCAATTTATTATTGTGGGAAGCACCTTTTCCTAAAAATAATATTTTTGTAATGATAGCAAACGAAAATCATGAATATTAAAAAAATAATAAAAAAATAAAATTGAATGTGCTATTTAATTTTTATGATTAATTTTTCAAAGTGTTAGCTTCCTAAACCACTAAAATTGTCACATAGGTGGACTCTAAACCAAAATCTTCAAAAATCAATAGTAAGCCAATTAGAGTTAAATAGGTGCTCTTTAAATGCATTAGTATATCAAAGTTAAGCATTTGGAGGACGCATTCACTAAAGTCTAGGGACACATTTAGTGCCAGTCTATGGTACAAGAATGGGAACATGGATGCTAATCAGTGTTTCTACCTTAATAAATCAAAGCAATGATACATTGTTGCAAACCATGAATCACTATCCACCCAAAAGAGGCAACCACATCCTACACCCAAAACCTGCCATTTGAAAATTAATCGCCTCTCCCTCCTCCCACACACAAAAAAGAGAGTTGGATACGGGTACTAATATAGATACTACGCATATAATATAATGTTGATGTGATATGGTACATATCCCATATTGTTTGCGCTCACATTCAACAATTTAAATTATAAGAAGAGGGGGGTGGCCGGCCAACACAAAAAAAATCATGGAAGGCTAATACATTAAATGGGGCTCTTTTGAGTGCATAGTGGAGGGGAGGTGCATTGAAATGCACATGTCCCACACTATGTCTATGCAACCAAAAGAGCCCACCACTATTCACAAATGCATTATTCCATTTTATAAATTTTATTATTCGAGAAGTAATGCCACATTGTATGATCTACCACTTGCACAAAACTATGTGCACAATTATAGCATGAATTGTATTTCAACAATCAAACATTTGATGGAGATCTTTGCTATTTTCAAGTTAGCTACTTTAATAGATAGAACCAAACATAAACATGCCAATGGTTTCACACTTAGGTTTGATCAAGGTATGCCTACTACTTTTATGCAAAGACTAGTATGGATTAAACTAAACAATCATATTCAAGTCGGCCCTTTGTTTCTAAAAAATTAGACCTTTGTTAGATCCTTGCTCGATAAAAAATCAATGAATTGTTAAATGAATGAACCATGACATGTTAAGTKAATTTCATCTTCAAGAATCATAGGAAAAATATTACAGAAATTACTAAAAGCTTGGAAAAAATAAACATGATTAAAGTGCATCGGTGTACTTAGAATATATTCAAAAATGATAAAATAACCTCACTRTAAAGGAAAATTGGGATTAAATAGTGGGAATTAAGATTAAGGGAAGAGAAAGTCATTTAAAATTGACCTCAATGAGAATGTCAAATCCTATTTTRGAGTAAAAATGAATAAGGTGAATTCTTAGTGTATTGGGTAGTAAAAAAGTAATAAAAAAGTTGGAATTAGGAACTATTTTGAATAATGAATGGATMTGTCTATTGTATTGTGGAGGTGACAACTTTGGAAGAGGATCGTTTTAGTATATTTCTTTCATATTTAACTCCCATTTCACTAATAATGTGATACTATGGACACCATTCTTTCATGTGCATCAAATGGATTTTGGATTGATTTGCAACCTTTATTGTTGAAAAATCTTAGGTTATTGACTGGTTATAATTTGTATAGGGATTGACAATTTTAATGAATGTTCAATGCATTATATCTTTTATGAATTTCACCAATGTAGAGAAAGTTGGGCAAAAAATAATTTCAAGATTAGATGCAAGATTTATTAAGATTTTTTTCATAATATTTTTTGGAAAAAATAATTGAAGAATACATATATTTTAAACATCTAATCAACCTTCTTTTTCCAAAAGTATATTAATTCAATAAAGGTGTGCGTGTTTCCACCCAACTTGTTCACATTGGTTTTCATTTTGATTCAATTTATTTATTCATCAATGATGGATATTTCTATATAAAATAAATTTTTTTTCAATAGTGGAGGATCTAGATAATGGTTTCTAGAAAGAAGAGTAGTTGACTTACTTCACTAGTGCCCTTAAACCCTTAATTTACATTATTGCAAAAAAGACCCACGGAAATTGTGTATTTTGAATTTTTAAGAGAAACAATTGCATACCTTATATCTTGGCTTTTTGTAAGTTTTAATTCTAGGCTTAAAATGATTTAATTTATAATTTACACCAATAGAGAAGGGACATCTTAGACTTTGTTTCTTGAAGGTAGTTGCCAAATCATTATAAATACAATAGAGTTCAACCTTCTTGTTATGACACACAATGATATAGAATGATGATGATTTATCATTTCAAAATATGAAGATAAAACTATATGTTCCTATGATCAATTTATGCTAGGCATTTTGAAGTAAGGCTTTCCAAATATGTCATAATAGAGAAGAAAACATCATCACTTTGTACAATTGTTTTCTATACAAATGACATGACAATGCTATATACAATAGTATGTACTTGCTATGGTGTAGGGCACATTTTCATTGACATATAATAATGCTAATGTTACCATGCCTAAAAGCAATTTGTTTCTACCACCACCCTCTACAAACTCTTGGCCTATAATGTATAATTTCTATTCTTGAAAGTCTAAAGGTTATTTTGGAGAACATCTAATTTTAGAACCTCAAAAATCCATAAAGTCATTTATACATATTTTCATAGTTTAATCAAAAAATTAATCTCTAATTCGAAAAGTTTTTTTCAATTTACTGAAAACAAAAACTTAAATATATTAGTAAGAGGAACAATGATCAAATGTTAAATAGGATGATTTTAGCGCCCAAGCTCTAAAAGCAATCATGATGCAAAGGTACATTTGGTTTTCTTCAACTTACCAGCAGTGTACATTTCAGGAGGTGGTCGCTTTTAGTGACCACTGCATTACAACTTCAAAAATTTGTAACTAATTCTTGCAAGGTCCAAAACATATGAAACAACTTGGGTTAGATGCCAATTCCTTTTACCTTCCTATGAAAATTTACTGAAAATTGTTTCACAAAGTTTAGCTTCCATGAGAACACAATCCGCTCTTAAATGGTTGCTTTAAGAGCAGTCTACCTTAGTCTAATAAACTTCTCATTTGTCACCCATGATAAAATTTCATATTTTGAATCAGACGCCTCACATAATTACATAGTCTGGAGAGGTTTAAAGAATACAAAATTAATCAAGCACAAAGTAAGGGGAAATTTTTTACATTTCCATGGTTGGGGGGAATGAATTAAATGAGGAGGTCAATTCACCCTGATCATGTAGGACTGCTTCAATATTATATTGTTTCAGTTTTCCTGTTCCACCACATAGAAAAAAGATTAAAAAAACACAATCAAAAGGACGTCTTGGATGGCTCTACAGCCAGGTACTGTACAGATTATTATTMTTTCTTTTGTCTAGCCAGCCTAATAAGATAAACAACTGGAGGCTCAGTCCCTAGTACTCTTTTTTGAGAAACTATGAGTATCTATTTTATATTTAAGAAATTTAAAGTCAAAACAAAACTTATTATAACCCTCAGTCTTGCAATGGAATAACTCTGACTAACTAAAGGTGAAAGCACCCAAAACCGATCATTTAAGCAATTCAGCATAGCTGATGGCAACTTTTTCTGAAAATAATATTTTTGTAGTATTAGCGAGTGAAAATCATGAATATTAAAAAAAAAATAGATTTTTTGGATATCGTATGTAAATTTCTCTAATTTTTTGAAATGTCCGCTCACTAGACCATTGGAACTGTCCTATAGGTGTACCTCAATCTGAACACTGCCAAAATCAGCAGTCAACAAATCAAGATTAAGTATGTGTCATTCATACGTGTCACCGAACCACAATCAAGAATTTGTAAGACATATTAACTTCAACCAATGGACGCAATTAGGTGTAGTCTATGGTGGAAGATTGGGTACGCGTGGGCTAATGGGTGTTTATACCTTATTATTTGTGAAAATTGAAATAATAAGTTTTACTCCACACCTGGTGGAATAGATGCTGACACGGCAACTCCAAAAATTGGCCATTGCCAATTGACCCCCTCATTGCCCCATTTTTTACCCCCGCACAAAACATTGGAATTCTTTTATCTTCCACATATGATAAAAATTGCAAATTCTGAATTCATATTTGCAATTAAAGGTCCCAAATTAGCTTAGGGTGGTACATAACATTGTTGACTGGGTAGTATACCTCCCTCCAGGTGGAGGTATAATCCTCGGCTATATACATGGGGGAGGTTTTTAGTTATAATGCAAATGATTTCATTGGCTGGTCTAGTCTTGAGTGAGTGGTCTGTGAGGCTAGAGATGCCTTGATTGGTTGCTGGGGTGCCCGATTTTGAGGGAGCAAAAGCCCCACACACCACAAATGAAGGTTAAAATGTTATGTATTGGTGAAGAAATACAAAATTGACGCAACACAAAATAGAGGACAATTTTTACATTTATCTTGTGACAGGGGCAATGAGGGGGTCAATTTACCTTGGCCCTCCAAATTGGATTTTGGGTCCAAAGCTGCTAAAGTGCCTTTGAGGGGACCATGTGTTTCAAGAAAAGAGAAGTAGAACTCCAAACCTAAGTTATTCATTCATAAGGTAAGAAAGTGTGCTCTTAAAGCACCCACGCTCTAAAAGCAATCATAATACAAAGGTACATTTTTCTTTCTTCAATGTATCAGCATTGTACATTTCAGGTGGTGGTCGTTTTTAGTGACCACTGCATTACAACTTCAGAAGTTTGTAACTAATTCCTTGAAGGTCCAAAAAATATGAAACGACTTGGGTTAGATGCCAATTCCTTTTTGTTTCCTATGAAAATTTACTGAAAATTGTTTCAAGGAGTTCAACTTCCCTGAAAATGCAGTCAGCTCTTAAATGGTTGCTTTAAGAGCAGTCTACCTTAAAGGTAGATGACACTCTGGCCTGAAGCGTGGAGCCCCGAAGAATGCCAGCAAGTGAACTGAATGGATCCAAGCAATACAATTCAACTCTAATTCAACTCCATTCAATTCTCTTCAACATGAGGGTCGACCTTATCATGACTGAACTTCAGTCGACCTAAGTAAGGCGGGTACACCCAAAAGCACAGCTAACCTTAAAGCGCCATCTACAGTTCGTGTATATTTCCAAAATCAGTCATGTACACAAACTGTAGATGGCGTTTTCATAAACAAATTTTGATCCTTAATAACTTTTGCATATTGTATCCAAATGCTACGTTTTTTGGTGCATTGGACCGTGCTTTCATTTGCCAACAAGATAATATGAAATTCTAATTAGCCTAATAATAGTAACTAGACACAGTACCAATTTGTGGCGCTTTTGGGAATACCCACCTTATTAGAAGTTTGAGTTGGGCATAAGGTAGGAGGCTTGAACTCCAACTGGGCATTTAGAACCAAATATGAAGCAGAGGTACATTTTGCTTTCTTCAATGTACAAAAATGTACAAAATGTGTACGTTCTAGGAGATGGTCGCTTTTTAGAGCCCTATGGCATTTCAACTTCAAAATTTCATAACTAATTCCAGAAAGCTCAAGAAAATATGAAACAACTTGGTCCACATGTCATTTCTTCTTGTCTTTCAACAAAAGTTTTCTGAAAAATATTTCAAGATGTTTTACCTCCCCAAAATTCAGTTTCAGTGCTTGGATGGTCGCTTTATGATGGTCGCTTTATGGACCTCCTACCTTAACTTCAATCACGAAGACGGTCTGGCAGTTCTGTTGACCCCCTGCGCTGTAATAAGTTATCATATTGTATTCGATGCAGGCGTTCACATTGATTCAAGACCTGAAGGCGTTCCGTTCAAATCTAAGCTTCAGCTTCCGTTACTAAAAGTTAGGGTTAAGCTTTTCACTTACCCCCTTCCGTCTCTCGCTCAGTCCTGGACGGAGAACCAACCGTCCCGTCCTGACAATGAATTGGAGACGGGCGGATTGCAACCTTATTAAGTAAGGTAAGCTTAAGCTTAAGCTTATTCAAACTGCGTGTTGCATCCCAGCAAGCCAAGCGTAAAGTTGTTGCAGGCATTTAATGGAAAAGGTGGCAGGCTCTCGCGCACTGAAGAAACAGACACCACTCGGAACAACTCAAGCCAGCCAGCCAGCCAGGGGCAGAGGCAGAGGCAGACGCAGGGCAGGCAATTGACTGATGGGATGGGACTCACTCATGGGAGTGGACAGACAGACGTGTATGAGAAGTAAAAGTTCAGTTCAGCTCAGTTCTAATGGGAAGCTTACCCTCCCCTCCCTTAAGTTACTGCGAATGAAAACTCCACTGGAGTCACCCCATGATCATCACTCACATCACTCACAGGGACTGAGAATTCTACAGAACTGATGAACTTTTACTGTTGGAATTGAGGACTGACCTGACCTGGTGGGGCTGGCAATTTCAAAAAGGGGTGGGTGCCTGCCTGTCTGCCTGTCTGCGTGCCTGCGTGCCCTGAAGTTGAGTTCACTTAATTATTAAGCTTAAAGTATTACTGGGCTGGAGTGAGTGAGAACTGAGAACCTGGCGGGCCTMACTCACTGGGGAATGAAATGGGAAGAAAAAGAAGAAGTAGAAAGGAAAAAAAACAAAGCATAAAAATAGGTGGGTGGGGGTGTGGGGGGGAACATTACTTGGCAAGCTCCAGGGTCCTCGGCCCGCAGAAAGTGAGCCAGAGTGGCAAGGCTTTCTTGGAGAGGGGGCCAAGGTCAAATTTAGCCTTGAATCCGCCTCTGATTCCTTGTTCCCCCACACATGCGTGCGCAGCGGACCCCGGGCGGCGGCCCTTGAGGAGAAAGAAGGAGAGAGACGGAGGAGCGCAACCATTATCTGCGTGCCTTTAGAGCTGGAAAAAACAGCAAGATAAAAAAAAAAAGCGGGGGTGAGTGGGGTGGGGGATCTCCAGCAGGCCAGCCAGTCAGCCACTCCCCCAAATTTTCAAAAAACCCCTCCCACTGATGAATTCAAACAGTTAGTTTTCCCCTGCCGGCAGTGAGTGCAGTTTTCAAAACCCGTCCGCCGTTGCAGGAGGACGCTACAGTGGCAAGACTGATTAAGTAATACAGTATTAGTTAAGTTATTCACCCTGTCTGTCCGTCTTTTGATTGCCCACAAACTGAACTCAACTAATTTCGACGGGCGTAATCACGGAAAACCAGGGCCCAAGGAAGCTAATTTGGGTGGTGCTCCAATCTCCAATCCAACCCAGATTTTCATTCCAAGTTGACCAGGAGAGTCCCAGAAGTCAAGCCATGAGTCCGGCTGGAGTCGAGGCTGCAGCCACAACTTATTTGGTTAAACAAAGCTCCAGATCTACGTTGCGGAGTTCATTCGTACATTCCCCCCTTGGCCCAGGCACTCACTCACTCACTCACTCACTCACTCAGAGAGATTAAAATTAAATAATTCGTTGATTGATTGAATTTTTTACCCGGCCAGAAATGACAATGGGTGATGGAGTGCAAGTGTACATTTTACAGAACTGATCGAGTGGGGTCGGGATGATGAGACCRASRCRMRA
>VACF01000794.1:0-25755 GCA_006891605.1 Pleurozium schreberi | reverse complement strand
ASYRAGWARGYCCAGTARKYMAGYRCWRYASTACTGTAGTTCSAATTGACAACTGACGTCCACGGTAATGCACGACGTGCACTGATCATTCCTGCAACCTGACATGCCATGCCAGGGAGCGGGAGCAAATTGTTGATCATGCAAATAAAGAATGGCAGGCGAGGACGGACTGTGTGGAAATCGACAATGACAAGGAAAAGAGATATGAATCGGTTTCCCACAGAACTGAAGACGAAGCTATGAAGCGAAAATGATGGACTGCATGTCCCAGTATGATCATCATAATTTCACCATTAAATAATATCATCAAAACATTAAAGAGGCGTTACATCGGTTGGCATGGGGAGGAAAAACGAGATACACAGGTGCCTGCACATTTCAGAGAACGTAAATGAAAATGACATAAGGATGAAAGCGATCAAGGAACCCCAACATGTTGAGGCATGAGCTTACAGGACAGAGAGAGAGAGAGTAAAAAATTGGTTCATCGAAAACATTCAACAGGTAGAGAGAAGTAAACCCTGGTTTGCAAGCTATTAAGAACTCCAATGAAGACACCTACCACATACAACGCCACTCCATCAGAGGGTTATGAAGYTTGTGAATGCTTCATTTTGCACAT
Source organism: Pleurozium schreberi (assembly GCA_006891605.1). Classification (NCBI taxonomy): domain Eukaryota; kingdom Viridiplantae; phylum Streptophyta; class Bryopsida; order Hypnales; family Hylocomiaceae; genus Pleurozium; species Pleurozium schreberi. Next base: position 25,133 of record VACF01000794.1, on the reverse strand, counting down.
TTAGTAGGTGGTCTAATTAAAGGATAATTTTGCAAACAAGGAGTTACTACAATCCTATTCAAACCTTAATTTGGAGGTTATGATGCATAAGTTTTGGCTTGAGCGAGTAGGTGAGACGATTCAGGATTACATCATGAACGTGGTACGTTTTTGTGAATCCTGCTGTTCCTGTTTCAAACACTAGTGGTCAAATTGGATAACATCAGAGACCAACAGAACAGTCAAAGCAGAGTACCTCCGAGAAGATCCAACAAGATGATGAGCCCGACCTTTTGAAACGTCTTCGTAGTTCCTTGCAGATCTTTGAAGCCCAGTAATGAATGAAAGGAAGGCGCGACAAGTTTCAGTTATTCCATCGCAAGGACACGAAACAAGTAGTCATCATGAGTCATATCCACTGTTCATCCGGAACATTGCAAGGTGATCTCTAAATGGATTGAATATACAAGAGATGTGAACCCTAAATCCTAAAAAGCCCAATCCCGTTGCCTTTGCTACAACAGATTTTGTGCATACGAAATAATTCCTAGTATCAGTTCCCAATTTTGCAGTAAAAAGCTCAGATATACTGTCAATGAGTCTGAAAACCGACCAGCCAGCAATTGAAGGAAAAAACCATCATCCGAGCAAGGGTGCGAAGACTCTTGAATTCAAGGCGATGAATTTCAAATTTATTTSAAGTACATGCATGAACCATTCCTGCAACAGCGATATCACTCAACCTTAAGAGTTTGCATGTGGCAAATCCCTGGCAAGCTCCCAAGTGCACAGATTTCCAACAAATTGATTAGAATGATTGCCATCACAGCTCCAAATATGTAGAGGATACAAAAGTGGGTAGTTGTTCATGAAATCGTATCCTCAATATGCACAGAATGTGACATTGTCTGGAACTTTTATCTACAAACTGATTTCAAGGAGTGGTCTGAACACCACACGATATTGCCACAGAGCGGCACAAGAAAAATTTAAAAAGATGCATGTGATCCCCATTTCGAATGCACAATAGCTTGGTGCACATATAGGGTAGTAATCCGAGCCGCATCACAACCTTGTKGCCCTCAAAAAACTAGGTCATCAGTCCCTACACAAATCAAGTTCTGACATTGCAAATATTATGGCCAAAATGTAAACAAATTACAAGACAAAGGCACAGAAGCCCTAAAAAAGCAAGCAGCAGTATAAAATCATCCCATCAGCTGGCGAACCAATGCATAGAACTCGTTCATCGGCAACAGCATGCCCTCATTAAGGTAGAAAACCCATTCACTAAGCAAGTGCCATTCAAACACACGTATGAGTTATAAGAAATGAGATACTTCTAGGTTCTATTGATGCATTCATGAGATACATCAATCGTAGATGCAATACTTGAAGTTCTAGAGTAGGTCTAAGCTCGTATTTGGGACCTCACTACTAGGTCAAACTTCAAAAATTCATAACTTATTCAAACAGTATCCAGACAATCCATCCAGTAGCGCCTTRAAATCCTCTCAGAAAATGGGAAAAAAGACCACAAAAGAAATTTCTCTTTCTTACAATGACAACCACTAAACTACAAGCCTAGAAACCGGGTTCCTTCCCTCATAGCGCCCCTGGTCACATCTCCACCGAAGACCCCTCAATCCGCATTGTACATCAGATCGCCTTTGTGTCTAGCACACGCACACACACACACACACACACACACCAAAAAGAGAAGAAATATGAGAACAGAAGCATCGGCAGAAAGCGAGCCCAACCAACCGTCCAAGTCGAGCAACCCTGATCCCCAATGAAGGAATCCAAAATGAATGAATGACGAAGACACAAATTTCCTGGTGATGTGCGATGTGCGATGTGCGATGAGAACACGAGCTCGACAAGCAACACCGTTGAATCAACCGAAGAGAGAGCGAAGTCCTGGATCAAAGCTTGAACGATGATGCCCACCCGGCGAGAGCTTCAATAATTTCTGCAATTCTTCACACTCAAATAAAATACTCAATGTCATCGGCAATGAAAATTTCCGGTACGCGTACTCGGAAATTTCAGGAGCTGCACCATGAAATGAATCGACTACGGTAATCGGATCGTGCAATTGCAACTACACTTTGACATAGTCTGACTGCAACCGAGCCCCAGTCAAGAAGAAAGGAGCATCAGCATTGACTTGCAACTGAAGTCTGTGCCTGAGGCAGACACGCGTCAGTCAGGTGTAGCCTCCCCCATCGCGAGGATCAAGGGTGGAGGTCGTAAAACACTGACCAGGCTCTAAATGCGTCCTCTACCGTAGAGTTACATTTTGCTTTCTTAATGCACTTTCTTAATGTACAAGACGTTTACATTTCAGGAGGTGGACGCTTTTAGTAACAACTGATTTTCAAATTAAAACAATACGTAACTAATTCCACTGAGGTCCAAAATTTGTGAAATAACTTGGATTAGTTGCCAAGTCGATTTTCCTTTCAATAGTTTTGCACACAATTCATTGTTTTTGCAATTGGCCATATAAAATTGCAGTTTTAATTGTATGAGAAAAGTCCTATCATCGCCAATAAGGGGTACTTTGCATAGTCTGCCTTGTGGAAGAACCAACCAATCAAAAAATAATAAAATAATAAAAATATATATTTTTTTGTCCACCACTATGACCTTGCACAGCTCTAGGGGAGGACTGTAGAAGGTAGAAAGGGAAAGAAAGTAAAGGAATGGAAAATTTGGGTTTTTTAAGGGGAATAAATAGAAATTAAAATCCTAATTTGCAAATTCTAACCCTCACTTCCATGGCTTTCCTCTCTACAGGCGTGTGCTAGGATTTTTTTTGGTCTACCACCCTGCGGAGTTTTGCGAGGTTTGCACATTACAGTTATAGTTGCATATACAAGACTACATTTAGCGATCAAGTGCAAATATTCCAAATTGAAAAGTTATTGAAAAATAATTCAAGGATATTAGCTCTTTTCCAAGTACTCTCAATAAATAGAAGCTCTTTGGACCTCCTACATTCAAGTAGAATAGCTTCAAACCATACTTTGGCTCGCTATACTAGGTGCATGGTCCACAAGATGATTTGGGGGGGGGGGGGAGTGGAGAGGTGAATAAGATTGTTAGCATATTCAAGTGAAAACCAACCCAAGTTGTTTTGTAATTTTCTAATAATTACACAATATTCTAAGAAATTTTAAAGTTGAAAGCATAGTGTACTTATTCATGTCTTATAGACTTGTTTAAGTATATACCCTTGAAGCACAAACTACTCAACTCCCATTGGTTACCTCAACAACTCTTTAACCCTTAAAGGACAAACCTATCACCATTGGCAAAGGCAGGGTGCGATATGTAGTGCTTGATTGAGGGGAAAAACACTGGTCATGCACATGTTTAGCTTTGGAAAAATTGTTCAAACCAATACTTGATGCTACCCATTCAAAAATTGCGAGAAAGGCTCCGTGGCACAAAACACTTTCATGTGAAAATCTTTACTATCTTTATAGAATTAGGGCTACCTAAAAATATGGAAGCAATTAAAGACACTAAATTTGACTTCCCATGATGATTGACATATATATGGTCACTTTCAAAAAAAGAACGGATGAAAATTAGTGAGTGTCCACTCACTAGATGAGATTTTTGTCATCCAAAGGACAATAAACGTCCTCCTCATTATTCAAGGGTTGACTTTTAGTGGTTGCACTTGAAACCTTGGGCCATTTTTGAACGAAGGTGGATGGCTATTCAAGGCCAAATTGCAGATTTCAAAATTAATTAGAAAAAGGTTAGTTTTAGAGCTTTAGTGGTGAATAAATGTTTATGGATCCCTTTATCATTTCTATTTCAAAAGCGCATATAGACAAATGTTCAAAAATATGAAGCGACTTAAGTTAATTGCTTGTACTACTTGTCTTTTCAAAGAAAATTATCCCCCCATCAGTTTAGGTTCCCCCAAAATTGATTGTAGGTAGAATATTTTTTGTTTTCACAAAAGTTAATTTTTTTTTTGCATTATTAAGTTCTATCTATCAACTTTTGTTTGTGTGTAACTAGATGTTAAAAGAAGATTCTTGTAAGCATATTTTTTGTCTACATATCAAATGACTCCCAATTATTTATTAACAATGTCTTTATTTCAACCATCAATCTAATAAATTAAAAAAACCACCAACCACACCATGGCTTTTTATATGCTTTAATATTTCTTTGGTAAAAATTCAATTTTGTGCACCTTCAATGTATGTAAGAACACTTTTCTACCACTTCTTCTTAAACACCTTTTTTTTATATCAACATAACGTCCAACTATATACCTTGCTATATACATATCTAATAACATATATTTGATATATGCCAACTTTTTAAATTGTAAAGTCCCATTGTCCCTATGAGGCACAAAATGGATGCAAGGCAATTTTTTGTGATTTTTCTTGAAACCTTGTATAGGATAGAAAATCATATTAGCTTCATTAGGAATATAGTTTTTAATTCAATCGGTACTTGGAAACAAACGTTATGTTACAATAAGCCCAAATTTCAACTAGGATGGTAACAAAAGAAATCCACAAATAATTGAAATAATTTTTTAAGAAATTCAAAGTCTCATTAATTAGTTTGTCATGGTGCCAAGAAAACATGTTTTCTTCACTTTGAACACATTTATTTTGTAGTATGTGCAGTAAAAGTTTTTGAAACTTCTTTCTTAGGTTCTTGTGATAGTATTTTGTAAGATCATATGGTTAGATATGCAAAACAAGTTTTTATTTTAAAATTTTATCCTCTTTAATTTGCACTAGAAATGGTAGTTGTGAGTAATTTTTTACCATAAAAAGACTTTGAGACTTAAGGGGTTAAGAACAAGGAGGTGCCAACAAGTATTGAATATAAAAGATAGAATAATACCTTGTAATCAAGACCTTTTAATTAGTGAGACATTGTGCAATGTCCTATGTATCTCTTGTTCCAATCCCATTTTGGAATCTAACAGACGCAATTTGCCTACAAATCCACAATCATTTTTCAAGATGCCCAGTAATAGAAAACAAAGTATACTTCTTTGTCATGGAGTTACATCCTTTATCATTTTTATGTTTTTTCATGTTGATATTTTTAATCAAGGTTCTATTTTCACAATATGGAGTCTACCACAATAATGAAATATAAACAACTTCAATGCTTATACTGAAATCATCATCAATTTCGTAAAATTGGAACAATTCTAGCTACTAAATTTGATGACATTCATCTACATGAAACCTTAAATTGGTTGAGTTCCTTAATCGTGGCATCTAATGTAAATCCATCTATCAATCTTAGCTTTTCAAAAACTTGAAGATAATTATTTAATCAAAATGCAAGAAACATCATTTTCTTTTCATTGCACAAGCAAAAAAAAAAAGATAAGTATGATATGTGCACCCATAATTTATCATCATTGCCTTGAATACCACACCTACATTTGGTTCTACGAGTAAGCAATACTAAAACATAGATATTGAGGACATAAGATCACTCAAAACATGAGTACTTAGAAGAGCCTTGTGTTAATCTTGGGTACACCTCCAACTATTACTTCAATATTTCATAACTTAGCCAAACAATGTCTAAATAAAGCAAGCTAAAGTACGTTGGAATTCGCTTTCCCTTGCCAATGACTAAGATCTAATAACAACAATCCGTGTTTATTAACGCTTAAAGGATAGACCTATCACCGCAAGGAAAGGCGGGGTGCAAAATGTAGTGCTTGATCAAGGGAAAAAACACTGTTCACGCACATGTTTAGCTTTGGAAAAATTGTACAAACCAATAATATTATAATTAATATAAAAAAAAGTACATTCATTTGAAGGCTAGCTCTAGAGATCACATGTATCTGTGAGGGTCCGTTTCGCACTGTAATGAGGCCGGTAAGCATCCTGACTCATTTTAACTTCATATATACATGGATCTTCACCCTGGAATTGCGTCCCGTCGTCTGTCTACTTGTCCAAACTAATAGCCTGGTGAAATTAACATTTGTTTGAAGCCCAATTGGAAAATTAATTAACTTGGGCGGGTCCATGATGGGTGTACGTGCAATTCAACTGTGAATGCATACCTTCGAGCTAGAGTTGCGGAAGTACGCACAGAAGACCTCGTGCAGACCCCGCTCAGCGATCGGTATAGTAAGGCACTCACTGTACTATTGAACCTGACGACGTTCAATCTAAAGTATACAAGAACTTACTGCTCATGTGTAACTTTAAGAAAAATCAAAGTCCGATGATCGAGCTAGATCAGGTCAATCCCTGTGCTGATCGATCGAGCTTCCTCGTCCTAGCTACTGCAGCTGTATGTATAGCTAGGATTTGCCTCTCTTCAGTTTAGTACGGATTACATATCAACTCCGCTGCTGTAGCCATTCGAGCTTGTTGACAGTTTGGCCCTTTCAAGTTTGGCCCTTTCAGGAGAGAAAATGAAGGCTAGCTCCAAGATTGACACTCTGGCTAGCCGCTTAACGTACTGGACCCCCAGCTAGCTAGCTACACTGAATAGTGAAATTAGGTTGCCTGAATGATTAGGTAACCTTAATACCGCAGGAAAGTTACCTTACAAGCTTGCCATCAAAGCGGCAACAAGTATTTCAACAAATATTTCCATCCCGATTTCCATTTGTATACACGGAGGTCCGTGAGTTCCAATTACAACAACACCGAATTCAAAAATAGTACATTCTTGTGTATGTAGTAACAGTGAGTAAATATTTAGATATGTTTAGATAGTGTCAAATGTGAGGAAATTTGTGAGGGACCTCCTAATTTTCACTGTTTAGTGTAGCTAGGAACATGTCTAAAGGATGGCTCACTGCTTGCTTATGGACGGTAATTTTACCACTCCCTGCCCGCAGGAACTCATCATAGAACATATTGTATTAATTACTCCGTATGTTGAAACTGCTGCTCCGTCGATACTTCATTTACAGTGTCAAGTGCAAATTTCTTTGCTAGTTAAGGAACTAAGCATGCTAATGGGGTAACCCTCAGTCTCGCTAGCTCCGATTCATTTCCTGAAGTAATATACAGTATACACATCGATCTTTCGGGTAGACTGAATTCAACTTTACGATTCCTTGAGCTAGTGTCCTCGGAATTGAAACTCCATGAGATAGAAGTCACTCAGTTGCTAGCTAGTTGCTCCTAAACCTTGCGATCGAGATTTGTTGGCTCTGACTGATGTGGAAGAGGCTTTGGGCATCGACTGAAGCTACTGCGAGGAAGTTTGAGTAGTCTGTACCTCACTCAAGAGCCGATCGAGCCACTTTAAAGCCGGCTTCAGAATTGAAAGCCCTTCAAGGGAGGCAGATCGAGCCTCTCTCGCAGCGTAGCTGCTTGTTTCGTAAGCCACTAGTATGTAATTCTGAGCGAATTATTATCATCAACTAAGTGTGCACTGATTGCACACGTACCATTTGCACCGTCGTAGCTAGGCTTTCCGCTTATGGCAGGGTTTCGCAGTGGGACGTCAAGGTTGTCATCATCTCTGCAAGCGACCGTCGCTCAATCTCATCAGGAATGGAAGCAGAATTGAAGGACTGTCTCGATCGAACATATCCCACGGTGCCAAGGAGTTGAATTGTTGCTATTCAGCATTGGTTTTAGCGTGACCGACAGTGAGCGACTTCGATCGGTCGCCCAGCTGGTTACGTTGTGTCCTCTACAACATCTTGTCGAAATCTGTACACATCGTTCTTCCGAAGCACTGCGATGTCCACGAGGACATTATCCTTGATCCCTCACGAAGATTTCAGAAGTTTGTCAGGGATTTTGCTCTAAGAAAGGGGCGGTCATGGCTAAAATTACACGACAAACATGGAGACTGAACTAATCAGGGTCGGGCACAAATTTTCCCTGCTGGCAACACTGTCCTGACCGGAAATGGCAATTTCGGTGGATTGCTTCTCCACAAATTGCTGTTGGAATTTTAAAAATAATTTAAAATTTGTTTCTAAACTATTGCAGTTGAAATTTAGGGGTCCAGAGCAGCTCGAAGTCGTAGTTATTCTCTGAAGTCTGAGAGGGTCAAGATACATGCATCTTGTCGAGGGCGCTCCCCGGGGGCGCACTGTCACTACTATTGCCGAATGTACATTTCCAGTGCAAAATGGGAGCATGTTTTTGGTCAYAGCCGCCAGAAGGGCAATGTTACTGAAATATTCAAAGAGTTAGCACCGAGCTTTGAAAACTAGTTAATTAGCACTCGTGTAGATCTGAGGTTCCATACGAGCAACTGAAAAGACGCCAAGTACTTGAAATTTCTCCATTTCGACGAACACGAGGATTGATTAGTTTAGGTGTACGTTGTTCCTCTCCGACCCATCTGCTGATTTTCTGTTTTATCCGGCCATAGCCAACCGGTCACTCATTGATTTCCGTACCCTGGTTATCTCATCTACTGTTAACTTAAAATTTTGACCGATTTTCCCCCAGAGCTTCAAGCTTGCATTTGTGATTGATTGGTGCTTTTCGATCGTCCCCTTAATTAGATTTTGCAACCCTGACACTGCACATTAAGATCGATGTCGACTGCARCCGAACCGCTGCAGCAGGACAAAGTGCGTTTGAATGAATCAAGTGTTTGGAGCAAAKTTCCAGTGGAGATCACGGCTCGTGTTTTGTCTCTGTTGCCWGTYCCTGAYCTKTGCGTATGCCGATCAGTTTGCAAGACATGGAACGAGCTGCTTCGGCAACCAGATTTTCYCACTCTTTACAGTCACAGAAAGGACGCATACTTGTTCGTCACGGGCTATTTGAGCAACAGGGATTCATCTTGGGTTCACGACGCGTACAGGCGAATCCCTTGTTTCTTCGACCTGGAGAATCAGCGATGGTTTCCTATCCCGGTGGATGCAACTGGCGCTCAACATGTAAGACCTCTCAAGATTTGTAAAAAGCAAGTAACAATTTTTACTTCTATCTCGTCTTCTCTCATTCAAGAATAGCTACTCTATGTATGTTCGATTCTTTGCTATAATAACCAWACTGGTAGTCCATTCTAAAGTGGAAGGTATACCATGAAGTGGCGTTAAGAAACTGGAGTGGTCGATGTTCTTAAACTAGTGAGGAGTTCACCGGTATGCGTAGACAATGAACACATTTAATGAATCTTGTGCATAATTTCCGGATGAAACTGGCGTTCACCAAGCGAGACCTTTGCAATTGTGAAAATGAATGACGATTCTTACTTTTATCTCGACCTCTCTCATTCAAGACTAGTTCAATGTTTGATTGCTATCATAAACTAAACTGTCTGATAGTTGGACATTCTAAAGTAGCATGAAGTGGCGTTAAGAAACCGGTCGGGAGTGAGTTCTTCCATTAGTGTTCGAGTTCAAGAATAAGGTTACTAATAAGCGTAGACAATGAACACATTTAGCAAATCTTGTGCATATAATTTCTTGTGCCCTAAGTTTGTTGAAACAATTACTCGTGACCCGTTCACAACCTCACTTGCCTGTGTGACCCTGGCATGATCAGAATGTTGCTCGACTTCTGGCTATGGACGACGGCCTGATTTGCGAGCTGTCTGTTGCCAAGAATGAGTTCCAATTGGTCATGCTAGACCCCGTTKCCAAGACGAGGCTGGCGCTTCCATCCATATCAACAGGGGATGACGGACCCCTCTTTCGCCTTTCCTAYGATATCGATGCTCCTCCTGCAATTGTGACGGTTGTTGAGGACGACGATTGCACCTTCCAGGTGTTTCTTATCAGCAGTCGYGCACTGGGTGCCCACACCGGTTTCTTCCTCTACGAATCCAAGATGAATGCATGGAGGGACCTGGGAAACCCAGTGCAGGAGCTGGGAAGGCGAAGTCAAACAGTACCCTACTGGCTTTCAACAGGTGAGTCTTGCTGCCATTACAACGGACAACGCCTTTGACTTGTCTTGGTGAGGAAGAAGTATGTCAAACTTTGAGTTTCACATTAAATATCTTGGCATTTCATTCTAAGTTTAGCATGATTTGGCAATCACAAACTGAATTTAATATCAATTTCATTCTATGGGCGCAATTAAGAGCGCCGCAATTGCGACATTCCATAAGCCCTAAAAACTAGGGTTGTACGTTTTCGATTGACGCTTCCAAGCTAATGCCCGTCTGGAATGAGTGCCAGCATATCTTCAAATAAATTATTTAATGAAACTTTCTACATAAGTTTTTGCAAATCAATAGCATTTAACACTATTTCTTGTACTTCACCACTTGAAGAATTTTTTTTTTTATTTTTTTTTTTTTTTTTTTTTTTTTTTTTTAAATTTTTATTTACAAGCCTATGATTGAGATGCAATTTCAATGACTTCTAAGTTTTTTTCTATCGATAGATTAAGTGAAACCTTCTTTTGTGGTACTTTACCACTCTCTATAGTCTATAGTGATATGATTGTTGAAATTTCTTTAGCATTTTTATCCTAAAAATGACAAGAATTGAAAAAATAGACAACTTTTACATTGGTAATTATCACAAGTATAACTATTGGAAACAATATTGAAGTTTATTCAAAGATAATAAGGATATATTTCAAAATTGAAGAGTCATGTGACTTGTGTTAAGGCGTGATGCATGAACTTAATTTTTCTTAGAAAATTCCAAAGAAAAATTGTTTAATTTTCTTTCTAAATAATACCAATTTGATGAAATTGATGGAAATAATATGATCTTACAAAACTCCAAAAAAACCCACGTAGTAAAGGGTTAAGATTAAGGTAACTTCATACTATCTAGGGTAATGGTACTGCCCACCCCCCAAGTCCCTTAAATCTCTCTCCCCGCCAAAAAATTGCCAGCCGTTCGATTGGGGGGAAAAAATTGCACCTCCCTTCAAAGAAATACTTATAGCCTTTGGATCAAATATAGGTACACATATGAATACGAATACGAATACGCATACTATTGAATATATATACAATTGAATACAAATACGGCTGAATACCTCGGGTGGGACACTTAGCGCATTTTAAAAACAACGTGCGGCGGAATATAGAGTGGATTTTATTCATTGTGGGTAAAAATTATAGTAAACTTACAAATAAGGTAGGGGACATTGAATTGAACAAATCCATTATAAGTAAAGAAGGTAGTGTAGAAATCTGGACCATTAAAAATTAGTACATGTAATGAAGGGATCCAAGATTAGGATTCTAAATATTGTATTTAGTACAAGCTATATGTAGCTAGCTGCACAGCTGGTTGTACCAGCAGATTACAATAAAATTAGATGAAAAGTTGGGACGTTTCCGAAAGTCTGTAGATGGAGATTTCTAAATTGACCTTCAACCAACAAGAGCTGTAGGTTGCAAATTTTGATGGCAGGTTTCTTTAGTTTTGGTTTTAGAGTTTTGTGATTTGGACATCACATTTAGTTGATGCACATTTTGGCATCAATTCTACTATGCGGATTGTCTTCTTGYTGTACTTTTSAGATTTTGATGGACATTTCTTACCCTAGAACYGCATTCAAACATTCATGTAGTTTTTGTGAACTTTCTTTGCATGACCTTGTGTTTTTCAACACATGTGAATGACATTTCCATGCAAATCTCTTTCAAATTCAATTTTCCTTTCATGTGTAGTTTTGGATAGTTTTCAAACTTTGTTTTTTTGGTTTGCCTTTGTTGTATCATGTTTGCTAAGRTATGAGGTTTAATGKTSTGCATAACAATTGAGATAACAATGTTGGCTCAATTGTTATACACACTCCAAGGTTGCAYATTTCAAGTATTTGTTTTTCTCTATTTTCTTCTAGTTCACATTCATACAATGAATTTTAATCACATGTCCCTAAATGCATGAAAATAGGTTGAGTTTACATTATTTTGTGGAGGCTTCTTTTTTTTAACACTTTTGTTTTTATGTTTACTTTTCAATTCAATTTTTCTCTTATAAAGAATATAGTATTCCAAAAATTACATTCCCATTGTTACTATAAGTAATGATAGGGAGCTAGAATATAGGCCATTTTTTGAAAATAAGTAATTATAGGGGTCTTTTTAATTTTCAATAGGAGTTAAATAGCCCCCTAAAAAATACCCCCTCGCCGCACGTGGTGCACAAAATATACATAGAGTGTCCCACCCGAGCTGAATACTAAATATTTGTCCCATATTGTCTAGAGTCATTTCTTCCCTCACAAAATTACAAGAGGGGAGGGAGGGGAGGTTTTGAATTTAAAAATTAAAATTTTTAAAATTCAACACCCCCTTCCGCCCTCCCAAAAAAAATTTAATATTTAATTTAAATTTTTTGGGAGGGGGGAAGGGGGTGTTGAATTTAAAAAATTAAATTTAAATACTCACTGTGTCACTATACACTATACACAGTGAGTAGACAGTCACTGCCGGATTCACAATGCGACAATAAGGTAAATGCATTTGATTATGTTCAAATAAACAATTTAACTTAGCACTTGAGAGCTTCTTATTGACTTTCTTAATATTTTGTTGGATTTGATTGAAAGTCAAAAGAACATTTTAGATGTTCTTTTTATGCATTTCTTAGACACCATATGAAATAAACTATGAATTTTCAAAGTGTTGAAAATAGATTTACTCAAAAATGGCACTACTCTCATGAATAGAAGAAGTACGGAGTGAGGTAAAACATCCCATTGCCGTCAGGTGATTCATAGTGGACACCTAATGACCCCATGACGGTTTTTTAGACCATATTGAATGTCTAACCTAACACCCATGGAGTGATTAGTGAACTTATTAGGAGCACCATACTTTTAGAGTGAAGAACTGAAGATCATTGTAGGAAATGACTTTTAAAGGCCTCTAACATTAGAAATTATTGTGACCACTTCAGGTGATTAAAATGAGCATATTGGATATAGTTTTTGTTAGTTATCAAGTGGCCTACTGACTTTTTTGGGTAGATCACTTCAAAAATTCACAACTAATTTATATTTTGTGTGAAAAATATAATTTCAATTGCTGACACTATTTCTCACACTTGTTTGCATGTGAGAATTTTATTTTAAATTTCAGCAATGGCATGAGGGCAAAATCCAAATTCTGACCACAATGGGCTATTTTACCTTAACTTACATCCTAGGCGAAAATACCAAGCGATCAATTTTAGAAAGGCCTGTGCAAACTAATCCCCTTATTACTCTTTCAGAAGGTAAATGTAAAAACTGCCCACTATTTTGTGCCGTGTCAATTTTGAAATTTCTTCACATCCCAAAGCTAATTTCGGACCCTTGATTGCAAAGATGACTTTAGAATTTGCAAATTTTATCATATGTGGCAAACAAAATCATTCAGTGTTTAAAGGGTAAAAAACGGGGCAATAAGCCTTGAAGGCGGTCAGTTCGTCCGGCCGGGTCACAAGGGTAAAAAACGGGTCACAACTAAGTTACGTGTACGTTAGTTAGTGATTGCGCTGTACAGTCTTCGGAAGACCATTCCTTTCATCGGTAGATACCCGGAAAGACACCCGGAACCGAGACCCGGATGTACCCCCGATCGTGCAGCGAGAAAGGCTGGCACAGCGTCACCAGCCTCATCGAAAGACGAGGCAGATCATTTCGACACACGCGATTGATCTCATGAACTCAATTGCATCACTCCATCACACCAAGTGGTGCATTGAATCGAAAATCCCATTATAAAATTCATTCTATTCCTCACCATAACGACAGAATTTTCCCATTCACAGCATCAAGTCTCACCTCCTGAGACCTCTGGAACCTTTCTTTCACTTCCCCAGAAGCAACTCCTCGAGTTCAGGGACCAATTCTTGGAATTCACGTCCCCGGATCCMCGAAATTTGGACTAATTYGGKTCTCTGAATTGCGGGATCCATTGCGTTCTCAAGAATTGCGATCCATTTTCGTTGAAACCGAGAGCGCTCTCAGAAATTGCGTTTGAGGATCGTGTGCAAAGGTAACGCATGCATTCATTCTCCCCATTTGGAATGTGAAGTTATGGACACAATTCGATGGTGATTCTAATAGTATTGAATAGTCGTTCCGATCGCGGYGATGTTTTGTTTAAAAGCGCGAACAAGTATTTGCAGGAGGGATGATTGATTGTGTTTTTCATTGTTACGTTGGTGCAATTGGTGTCTGTGTTCTGTGTTTTGTTTGTTTAATTGATTTTTGTGGAGTTCTTTTCTTYGGAGAGACTTGTGGAATGCTCTTGAATTGATTGGGTGTAACAGGAGGAAGCAAGATGGGTGTGAAATTCGAGAGAGACGACTATCAGTTTCTGACGGAGTTAGGGCTTGCTCCGGAGAATCTGGGATGCTACGGAGGTGGTGCGTGGCGAGCGAACGGCCCGACTGTTACGTCTGTCAATCCATCTGACAACAAGGTCAGATTGAACTTGAGGTTTTGCACATGAAAGTGCACATGCAAAATTCTGTTGAKTTMGGAAAARTTTGGTTCAWKGGTGTGAAACTGTGAGTTTAGGGTKTAGCTTTYGTTGTGATGAAAAGGGGGTGGGGTTGTGTCATGCAGCCAATTGCAACTGTGAGGGAAGCCTCTCTTGGAGACTATGAAGAGAGCATGACGGCCTGTGCGGACGCTCGCCGAATGTGGATGCTGGTGAATATTCATCCCTCTGTCTCTGTGTTCATTTATGTGACTTTTTGTGATTTGTTCCGGATTTATGGCATGACCAAGATTACAACAATGCCTACATGTCTTTTTCGTTTTGGTACTGGGCATTTCTTTTTAGGGATCACTTATTCATGCAGTTTTGAAACGCATGGGTTTGTGGAATTCATGGATTGTATTGTCATCAAAAGTGTTAGATAATGCTGGCGCTGAATAGGGTTTTGAACGAAGCGGTACCAAACTACACCAGAGGCAGGCAACACCAGTTCTGCCAGGCTCAATCCCCTTAGCATGAACAATAAAAGTTCTTGCTTTTCACCATTTTTTGGACTTCCAAGCAATAGTGCCTCGAAGGATACTTGCTTTTCATAAGATGCTCCCTGTATGTCTGGATGAAAATAAGGACTCCTCAGTCTTTCTTTCGATTCTTCTAGAATCCACTTGCTCTAATAGAGTATTGACGTGCCTCTACTACATTCCTTTAGTTTCATCTAGTTTTCCTCTAATGTGGTAAGCCTCTAGTCATTGAAACATTCAGGAGGTACTTTGAAGGTGTAAAGAGCGGTTGAACCACAGGCTTTGCCGAAATGCAGATTCTAACTTCATTTTCTGTGTTTGTGAATGTCATTCTTTCGTTTACATGTGGTTGACAAGGGCGACGCTAACGTGCGGATCTTTTCCTTTCTCTGATGCATATTTTATCTAATAACTTCGAGATCAGTTCTTTGGGGAGATTTTTGTTGCCACTGACATAGTCTTGATTTACCACGGTGTGCGCAGACTCCAGCTCCAAAGAGGGGTGAAATTGTGAGGCAGATTGGAGATGGGCTACGAGCTAAACTGCCGCTCTTGGGCAAGCTTGTCTCTCTTGAGATGGGCAAGATTCTTCCCGAAGGTCGTATTGCAGTTTATTTCATCTATGTCAACGGTTGTGCATGACTTTCGATACTGCGTCCTCTATGTCATGAGTTGAGAAATGAGGATTGCAAACATTCTAGCATTTCCTTCATATCGCAGTGGACTATTTAACCCACAAGTGCCCAACTAAAAAATTGGAAGTCTACCTTGGAAGATAATAGTTCATTACAGTATCTTTCAAAGCTTAATTCTTTCAATAAGAAATGTAATATGTGATTTCTTCTTTCTATTGGCACAGTCTTTTAATCTTGAAGTTTCCCAACTGCTTGATTTCATATGGAAGCGTCTTCTTTGGATCATTTTGCATTTAGGGGGAAACAGATTAGCGCATAGTGAACATAAGAGCACACATACTCAGAACAGTTAATTGGGCGTCATGTATTTGTCGTTGTGTTCAGGAAACTATCAAGGGCATATTTCGTAATTCAATTCGTGCCTACATCTAAGTCTCCCTCTAGTGTTCATATCTAATTTGTTGTATTTTTTATTCGAACTCAGGTGGGCTTGCTGGTACAAAGCATCGTGCATGCAAGGCACGGCAAGACTTTGCTGGAGCTGAGCGGGAACAATGCAATCATTGTGATGGACGATGCAGCGTTGCCGCTTGCTGTTCGGGCCGTTTTATTTGCAGCGGTTGGTACTGCTGGTCAACGTTGCACAACCTGCAGACGCTTGGTAAACTCACTTCACTCTGTTTATGCTCTATCGGTAAAATGCCATGTCTAGGCCTATTTTCATTTTCACGTAGGAAACCCAATTCCTGTCTTCATCAAACTGGAGTTAACAAGGAGGACTTGATTCTGGAACCAAAATCAGGGGACTTTATAAGATGAACAGATATCAATGACTTAAGTAAAGTTGGACAGACCTAGCTTTGTTTTTTTAGATTTTTAGAGCCCTGTGCGTATGTTAAGTTGATATGCATTAGATTCATGCAATCCGCATGTCAATTTCGTTAATATTCAGTTATTGTTTATGTCACGTATTGGTGTTGACTTATTGTCAGTGTGATATTAAGGACATTAACTTGATATTAAATCATTAAACTTGCTAAGTTACTAAGTTAACAATTACTAATTAACATAAATCTGACATTATCTTGATATTGATTTATGTTCTATTAGGTTAAAATTCATGCATCATTAGTGACTTTGTGAACGTAATTGGGGGTCTTTTGAGACCGTTCCAGTATTACTGCTAATGAATTGCAGTTGATACTGGAGGTCTCCTATCCTAGCCTTTGTACTGTTGGATATTTACACTCGTTCCCTGGTTCAGATTGTTCATGAGAAAGTTTACGATGAAATGCTRGAGCGTCTGCTTAAGGCATACAAGCAGGTCAAAGTTGGAAATGCAGTGGAAGAGAATACCCTGTGTGGACCTCTTCATTCTAAACTTTCCATGACGAGCTTCGAACAGGGCATTAAGAAAATCAAGGCTCAGGCAAGGATTCTGCTCCTCTGCATTGTGCTTTGTCAATTTGTATTACTACTGTCGAGTCTTTTCAGTATTCCTGCTAGTTGAAAACATTATATACCAGTGTTATAGAGGTCCGCTTTTCTTCTTAGCTCTGACTCTTGACTTCCATGTACCCTTCATCATATTAAAGCCCAACTGTGACTCTGTTCTGCAATCCAGCATGCGTGTCCACTCTGGAATTGGTTCATGGGTCCTTTACATATACTTTGTTATCAATCTTTCAGTAAATTTTGGGGGCCTGGGCATCCTGGGAAGCATTTTCGTCTTTTCCACGTCATTTGGAAGGGAGGAAATGACCCTCTTATATAAAGTTAACGTTATAAATGTTGGTCGTTTCAGAAGATTTCCTTGAATTTGTTCAGATGTTGAAGTGCAACTTTATGAATTTTAACTGGATGAGACGTACAGGGAGGCAAGATTTTGACTGGCGGCTCATTAGTAGAGCGTGATGGCAACTTTGTTGAACCAACTGTGGTCGAAATCTCACATGACGCTGAAGTTGTGAGGGAAGAATTGTTTGGCCCCGTGCTGTATGTCTTCAAAATCAAGGTGAGTCATTTTGGACATGATATACCGGTGTACATATCGTCCTCTCTGGAGTTTTCCGCAGCGTGTTATAGAATGTTTGAATCGTGTATCTTTACTCCATCATCTCCCTTGGCACCGTATTTGCTGGTAGGTCTTTGACATGATGCTGGTGGGCTTTCTTTTCAGTCATTGGAKGAAGCCATTGAGTTGAACAACTCAGTACCACAGGGTCTCAGCAGCTCTATATTCACCCAGAGCCCAGAAACAATTTTCACTTGGATAGGGTTTGTCTCTCTACATCCCTTCATTCTTTGTTCCAATGTACCTATGTTTCATATGTATTGTCAAAAAAGATAGGTAGTCTGAAAGTTCATTATTTCAAGCTAGCAAATGAATGCCCATTGGATAAAACTTAGATATGCTATACCGCATGATGTCTATAAATTCTTGGAAGTTGATATTAAAGATGAAGATGTTCAGCATGATTAGAAGAAAGTATTCATACAATTGAACTTCAAAGATTTTTTTAAAATCGATTTAGAAGCATTCAACTTTGAAAGAAACCAGAAATGTATTTTCTATATAATAGTCTACGAGTTTCAGAATCATAGCTCTAGGTTAAGGCTATCAACATGGTATAATAGATCCGCATTTTTATTTATATATTGTGTTCAAAATTCTTACTTTCTATATCTTATAATTTTATGAACAAAGAGAAAATATAGACATGTGGTCTTGGATTTTCCATAATTGAAGAAATCATGCACCAGTGCTGCGAATAGCACCGTTAGAAAGCCAACTCGTTCTCCAGTTTAGCCATGCCTGATATGCCTTCTAAAACTTACTTTTGAACGAAAGTAGCGACTGAATGTGCTGATCAGGACGTATATGTCGTCCTTGGAAATTAGAGATTTGCAGTCTGTCTGTTTTAGAGGCGGCCATGTGTGGAGTCTCCTCGATATATTGACAACAATTTGAGTTCGAGTTCGAGTTTGAGTTCGTACATGATAGTGATGTGCATGTTTGATTTTTCTTTTGTTACAGGCCTACAGGCAGCGACTGCGGTATAGTGAATGTGAACATACCAACCAATGGGGCTGAGATTGGAGGTGCATTTGGTGGAGAGAAGGCAACAGGGGGTGGAAGGGAAGCAGGAAGCGACTCATGGAAACAATACATGCACCGTGCAACTTGGTACTCACACGGCTCAGAACTCTTGTCGTCTTTAACCCTTTACTTCCTAAGAAGCCCAAATTGGGTCTCATGTTTTTTTAAGCAATTTTGAAGAGTTTATACGAGGATCTTCATTTATTTTAATAATTATTTACTTAAACCAATGCATGCAATGTTCTTCATTCAAGTTAATGATATAATAAAATTTTCAAATTAGATTATACTTTCTACAATATGATCAATCAAAGTCCGCAACTTAAAATCATGAATTCTTAGGAACAAAAGGGTTAAATTCCTGTTTAGAGTGTACATGAATCATACTTACATAGGTCTCTTGAATCTGCGTCACCAAACAGGGACGTAAACTCCATTTTCCGTTGCCAAATTTGACTTCACCAACTATTGATTTAGAGTTGGTGATAATTCTAAGTCTCGTACAAATAGGATTTTACAGACATGTTGAGAGATTACCTCCTGTGTGTGCTCCACTGATGTGAACCTTTCGATTTTCTGCAGTACCATCAATTTTGGCAACGACCTACCGTTGGCACAAGGCATCAACTTCGGGGGCTGATTTGTTGAATTTTCTCAATTGTGCGTGCCAATTGTACATACAAGGGCAACGTACCCAAGTCACAGTTGCACGGGAGGATCCGTGTGTTTACTCTGCAGGATGGTCTCATTCAAGAGGCATTGCAGGATTGTCTTTCCAAACCGCTTGGAATTGCAATATTGTGTTACTTCTCGTTCTTTTTGTTTGTAGCGATCTATCAAGGTAGCTACTGTAGTTCATGTCAAGGTACTCCTAAAAAATCAATCATAGATGCTAATTACACATAAGCTAGTAAACATTCAAGCTGTTCAAGCTGGACCTCGAAAGGTTTTCCTTGAGAAGCTTTAAACCTAATTTCTTTAATTCATCTTTTGTAACCTTTCAAGATTATGTGGCGAATTTCTTTGATTGAAAAAGGTAGTGCCATGCATTTTTCATGTCTTCAATTATGAAGTTACAAATCTCTTGTTTTGGTGCAATGAACCAAAACGTCAATATTTCATTCTCGTTTATGAAGTATTGACATGAATCCATGAACTTTCTGTGATTGAAGTTTCTACCAAGTTTGAAGTGTGTGTGCAGTACTTGGAGGTGGATAGCCCCTCGTTGAGGAACTATAGAATTTTCTAGTGAACAAGATGTTGAATCCATGGATCACAAAAGATGCCATTTTAGTGTATTTGGCAATTCCTACCTCCTTGCTCTTGATTTGAAGTTGAGCCTTTGAAATGTTGTTTTTTGATTTGAAACCAACTAATGGAATGATAAGCTTATTAATTCTATTTCTGCTTTAATTTGAAAATTTGGAAAATTCCCCAAATTGAATATTTTGTAGCCATTTGAACTTTGGAATAATTACCACGGTCTACTGAATTTCTAATTACGGAATGACCTAGTTGGTGATGTTCTACACCATAACATACACTTAGAGAGTGAATTTTTTTGATTTTTTGAGCTTATTTTGTATTTCATATGAATTTTTTCATTTTTCTTTCAACAATTCATGTTAATTTCATGTTTTCACCAAAAAAAAAAGATACGAAAATATCATGACCTATAAAAGACATGTAAGTTCGTTCTTGAAAAAAAAAATCATTCATATTCAGCAAATGAAGTATCCAAAGTCGAGGATCTTGAACTTTGATCACATGGTTATAGACTCTTGCATTTTAAAAATAAGTAGTTGAAAGAATCACTCATTGCGGGCTCAAACATCAATGCCAATATATCAAATGATTCTCATGCTACAAAGAATGGTTACTTAGAAAATGATATCCTATGAACAAAAACACTAGGGAGGGTATATGTAGTGGGTTTATCACAGCATCCTAAAAAAATTTGAAGTCTCTTAAATAAAAATAGAAGTTCACTTCAAACACTAAAAGAAAAAAGTGTCTACCACAACCAGCTAAAATGCAACTATGTGTCCTATATAATTATGCCTTCTCTATTTGCACCAAATTTGAAGTCCTTGCTTTAAGTCATTGTTTTACATCAATATTGCATTGTTTTAGTGGCAAAGTAGTTGTAGAATGAAGCATATAAATTTAGTACAAAAGCAGTTGTAGAATGAAGTATAAGATTACAAGAGTTGTATCAGAGTTCAAATTTTAAGTGAATGTTAGTTATTCTCCATCCAAAATTCATCACAATTGTTGATGTGGACAAGTTTATGCTCTGTGGAATCCACAATGTCAATCTATAGTTGCAAAAAACAACTAGGGAACCACTAGGATGCTATTGCAACTATAAAATAACAAATAAACATTTATTAGTTGCAATCTAGTCATTTCCAAGTTGTTTTTTAGTTGTTCCTAGTTGCATCTTAGTCTATTCCTAGTAGCACCTTAGTTGTTTTTTGTTTGTTTCCAAAGTCATTTCTTGATCATCCTATATTAATTGTTCCATATCAATTGCCAAAAGTACCATTAGAATGGATACATAAGACTTATAAGTTGTCATACTCTTATGTAGTGAATTATCATTATAGAATTCTAAGACTTTTACAACAAACATGCATAATGAAAAGTTTTAGGGGATAAAATGTAGCCTTGAGATGGGTGAAAAGTAAATGGGCAACATAACATTATTTTCCAAAACTAAAACCATTTTTCCTTGAAGGAGGGATAGTGCCTTTCTATATGCATAGGAGTGCACTTAGTTATAATTTCTAAAGAATCATTGGATGGTTGGAAAGTTGCAATGCTAGTTTCATCGGTTGCGTGGAAAGTTGTAAGACAGTCATTGGTTGGCTACGAAGTTGCCACATTGGGGGCATTCATTTCCTTTAAAAGCAAAAGGGACCTCCAATGTTGGTAAATTATGCTCGAAATGTAGTACATAAAAAATAAAAAATAAATGCAAAGCTGTCCATAATTTTTCTATGCAATTAGTGTGCAAAAAACAAGTCGTTTCTACTTCTCTATTGCCCATTAATTGTGTTCCATTTTCTTTTAGTGAGGGACACTTTATTGAACCCATGTTCCCTGAGGCCATTTCCTTACAAGAGGATCTCTTTCAAGATATATCATGGCCCATTCCTAGCATAAGAGCAACACCATCCATCTGCAAAATGCGGATGGTGATTTGGCTTGCAAAACATGGGCCACCCATTTTGTATTGGTATAGAGAAATGCCCAAGGACGAAGGCATTTCAGGGGGGGAAGGATGGATGAAGAGGGTAGAGCACAACGAAGAGGCACTTTTTCCCCTAAATGCACAGTGACAATAGGCATTAGTCGACATAAATTATTGCCAGAAAAACGCAATTGGATAAAGAAAATCAATTTGAGATGATAGTCGTGGATAAAGAATCCATAATCCACGATTGTACGTGTAAATTGCGTAATCATGGATTATAGTGATTGCGCCAAATAACCCGCCTACAAAATGAATAGGAGGTTTGTTGGCGATGGTTTACGTATAGTAAAAATGCAACCACTAACTTTAAGTCACTCATTCTTGCTAATTTCTTGGAGGCCATTTCAAGTTCGCAAGTTCAATATGAATTGTAAAAATGCAGCCACTAACTTGCAACCCTCTACAACCCCAAATCCCATCTAAGGTTGTTTTATAGGTTGATTGCAAGCTGCCTCCTAGCCTCCAAAGACACCTCATTTTGCAAGCCAACTTCCATTTTGCAAGCTGCGTGGTGAACAAATCATCTATTTTGCAAGTCCCATGGAGCAAATTCACAAGCCACTAAGCACAAGTCATCCGATATACAAGATAGGTGGATGTTCCCATACATAAGTTACGTCTGAGTCTGTAACTACACTAAACTAAATAGTAAAATTAGGTTATCCCTCACTAATTTCTTGACATTCCACACTGTATAAATATTTATTGTTGTTGTATAAGAATACTCTACTTTTGGAATTAGTTATTGGTGTGGTTGGAACTCATGAACCTCCATGTGTACAAATGGAAGTAAGTTTGTAGAAATATTTGTTGACTTTGATGGCTTGTAGAGTAACATTCTTGGGGTAAGGCAACCTAGTTTCACTATTTAGCGTACCCATAAATTCAATGCACACAATTTCTTTATTTTCTCTATTCTCTTGTTTCTAGACCTAACTTCTGCTATGAGTGTACACTAAATAGTGAAATTAGGTTGCCTTTACAATTAGGTTGCCTTACCCCAAGAAAGTTACTCTATAAGCCATCAAAGTCACATATTTCTATAAATACTTCCAATTCTTCACATGGAGGTTCATGAGTCCCAACTACACCAATAACTAATTCAAAAATAGTGCATTCTTGTACTTGTACAATAAATATTTGTTTAGTGTGGAATGTAGAGAAATTAGTGAGGGGCAACCTAATTTCACTATTCAGTGTAGTGAACGCACCAATGCCATCAATGACCATCCAACGGAATGGTGAGCGCTGGACCTACTACTGAACTTCCGTAATCTCTGACGTCAGCCATAACCACCTTTCTCCAAGTACTACAGCCTACAAGGCCACAACGGCTACAACGGGCATTGTTCTAGATACTTTAACCTTAAAGGACATTTCATGTCCGGGCTTGGTCAAACTTCATTAGATTTTTACATTAGAATTTACACTTCAAAATTTTTATATTTTTCATGTGTAGTAATATGTGTTTAAAACTTAATTTTAATTTTTTTCGTAATTTAAAACATCAAATTGAATTTCATATGATTTTTTGAAGAAATAGTAATTACAAAAATGCTTAAAATAGTATGAAGATTTTATGAAAAATGGAAATAATGGTGTCAAACATCATGGCATAATTGGTGTATACTTGGAGCTTACACAAAAAGAAATTCAAAAGAAAAAGTTAAAAAAAAGTGTTGTATTTTGAGCTTTCAAGATAATATCTTTAATGTGTCACAAAATTTGCAATTTTAAACATTTTGAAAAAAATCAAATTGGAATCAAAAATAGATTATTGGAGCTTCATTTTCTTAGTCAAGCTTGAAAGCAATTAAAATTAAAATAAAATATGAAAAACTCAAGTTTGACTTTCAAAATGCCCCTCGGGCATGCAATGTCCTTTGAGGGTTAAGTATTTCAACAAATCCATAAACTTAGTATTTTTTTTTAATTAATTTACAATAGGTATACATTATTACAAATTAGGGAATTTGAATTGGATTTTAATTTCAAATTCTCTGATTTTGAATCATTTTGTTTATGATCTTACAAAACAAGCATTGGTAAACCCTATTCAATTAAAATTAGGTTGCTTTAACCTTGGAAAGACGGACCGGTGGCTGTGGAAATCATGCATTTTTGATACCATGTGACATCATCTTCTTTGTAAAGCCAAATATATTCATTGGAAGTCAAAGTACTAGAAAAGATCTTCTTTNAATCATTTTGTTCACAATCTTACAAAACAAGCATTGGTAAACCCTATTCAATTAAAATTAGGTTGCTTTAACCTTGGAAAGACGGACCGGTGGCTGTGGAAATCATGCATTTTTGATACCATGTGACATCATCTTCTTTGTAAAGCCAAATATATTCATTGGAAGTCAAAGTACTAGAAAAGATCTTCTTTTTTCACTCCTAATACCGAGGATGAAAAGTTGCAATTATATCCCACACGGTTTGATTTTTTGTCATCTAAAGGACACAACACGTCTGCTACGGCTTTCAACAATTAGCCGGTTCCCTTACCCATAAAAGTTACTTCATAACTCACCCACTTGGCAAGAGCAAATCTCTGAGTTTATTCTTGAATTTGGGGGGATGAATCATTTACTATTTACTACAACAATTATTGATGAAAATTATTGCATCTTTCACAATGACAATAAATATTAATCCCTAAAGAATCGTGGAACATTTTCGGCAAAAATTGTCAAAATCTGCCATCTTTTAGGGCAATAAGAAAAAATGGAAAAAAATTTGTACTAGACTTCTTTGGGAATGAAAGATTATAACGTTTGGAGTTAAGTGAAAAAGTTTTTTTCCAAACATAGGCCTGCAAACTCTAATTCTTTTTAGAATGACATTTTTACACAAAAAATACGGGTTTATTTACATTTGCATCTTGTACCAATGTACCATGTAAGCTACATACTTGCCAAAATTCAAAATCATAAGAAGAGTTTTGCACATGCTGCCCAAAATTGCCCGAGTTGCCTGCAAAATTCAAGGCAACATAAACTTTTGACTCATACATCCAATTAGAAAAAAAATTAGATTTTCAAAAAGGAGGTACATGGTTACTTATTGTGTCTAAATTTCAACAAGTATCCGACCAAAATGACTTCATAGAAACCTACCCGAAATTTTTTACATATGTTGAATGGACACTTGGTTCTTTAAGGATTAACATAGTGTAAAGTGTCAATAAATTAGTGAGAGACTACCTAATTTCACTATTTAGTGTACAATACACTAATAATGATATTTAGTGTTATGTTACTAATAGT
>VACF01000793.1:0-51827 GCA_006891605.1 Pleurozium schreberi | reverse complement strand
AAATTGAACTTTGTCCTCACACTACTAAGAGAGTACAACCTAACAAGGACAATTACACTTCAAATCAAACTCCTCACCATAATCAACACCCACAGTCAGGAATGGAGACTTGTATTTACAGTGCAGTCTACAGAAGGTGGGTCTTCCAAAACACCTTCGTGTACAGTTCTACACTCTCTAGTAGCCTCCCCACTCTTTGTATCTCACTGACAAAACCATGTAGAATAACATCAAATCAAGTACAAGGTTTTATATACTTTTCGTCCCAAATTGTAGCCGACCCCTTCGCATGTTGAATGAAAACATGGCATGCATCTTCATTTGGGAACATGAGCTGAACACCAGGCTGCAAGATTTCACCTACGTCCACTTTCACCCAAGACTCCGGTATTTCCTTGAAGTGGAATTTACATTCACCGCTAAGTCCGCTGATGGTGGCCACCGCCACTTTTTGACGCACTGCCCGAGGGTTCATGAGAAATACCTGGTTGCCAACGTGGAACTGCAACATGCAAAGAAGACAAAACTTCAATCTGCTGCGGTGTGAGATCTGCGGAGGACTAACACTCACCTACCTATTTCTACGACGGGTTTAGGCAATGACTTGAACTCGACATGCACAACACTACAGGGTGATGTCTTACATTCCACAACTGCTACTTCAATTTGCCATAACTAGTCATTGAGCGGATCTTCACTTCACCCTCAGTCATTGTAGTCAACTCACTAACTACCAATTGGAAGCGGCGCATACCAAGATAAAGGTAATACGGGCTCATGGTGTAAGGGCGGCTGGACCTCTACTGTCTGCAATACACAATCTACATTGCGTACGATTGTTAATGTGCATCCAACACTTCTGGATGATTATTATACTCTCATAATTGTTGGATGGCTGGGTTAAGACTTCGAAGGGACTAGCAATGAATTGAGACGGAGCCAAAAAAAATGAGAAGCAAAGGAATGCCCGAACCTTCTTCAAAGTCCCGTCACGTTTCTTCTCTACGACGGATGCTGCCTTGCTCCTGCTCTCCCGCTTTTGTGCTCGTCCCTGCATACAACCGCAATGCATATTAGACATCACAAAGAACTGAAGGTGAGGGGACACAGTCACAACGCATGCACATACTGTGCGAGTCCCCTCACCTTCCAAGTGGTCCAGAAATTCATACGGTGTTTTGCTCCTGCGTTTTTGTAGCATTTGTGTCATGGATTCGTTCACAACTTGGGGGTATTTTGCTTTGAAGGCACTGACATCCGGGCATTTCCATAATGCCTTCAACACCGGCCAGAGGTAACCCTTGAGGTAATCTTTGTCGTCTGACAACGTTCGCAGCCACTTCACATAGAACGGAGTACAGATTAATACGTTTGCACTATGGTTGCACTCTACCCTGGAACTCTTACTCTCCACTATGAAAGTATTTGCTGCGCTAAAGGCGGGCCATGTCGCATAAACTGCAGTCAAGTTTTTTCTCTGCAAGGGTTCCTGCAATTCGGAGACCTCCTGCAACAAACTAGACTGACCCGACCAAACAAAAAGGGGGACCAGAACATGGCCGGACTTCAAACTAGCCAGCAGGGTTGGCACAATGTCCAACATGTACGAGGAGTTGCTGCTACCCCAAAATGCTACTGTGAAGTGCTCAAAACACCGGGCCAGAAATGGTTTCAACCAAGGTCGAAAGACTACTCTCCTCGTTCGTGTGACTGCGCTAGGCCGGATTCTACTGTTTGGGTTCCAAATACCCCACAAACTACTGTCTACTAGCATTCCGTGGAGATTTAGAATAAGCAACTTTGATGGCAACTCACTACTCCAACCCTTCCTCTCAATCAAAATGGCGGACAACGACTTCATTGGGTTCACCTCAATCAACGCACATTCCCCCAAATGTGCTGAGGCCTTTACCTTCGCAGGAGACTTCACAAGCCTCCGGGGCTTCTTGGACGGCGCAGGTAGGACGTCACCTGCCACAGCGGAATCCTTTTGGGCGCAGGTCTCGCCCTCTGCCAAAACTGATGACTGATCACCGCGTGCAGGACTCTCATCAGCACCTGTGGACGACGAAGACTTCTGCAAGACATTCGCTCCCTCACCTACAACTTCTTTTTCCGAAGGATCTTCGAAGACGTCACCTGTACCGTCTCCATGCTGGCCAGCGACGGCGGCAGTGCATGGCCGGGGCTGTACAAACGGCTTACAGGGGCCGTCTTTCTCCAAAACAGCTCCATCGCCTGCAGCTGCATCAACCACCTTCACCTTGGCCGCCCCTTCTCCTACGCCTGAGTTACCTGCAGGAATCACAGCCACGCCATGCAAAGGGGGGTCCTTGATGAGGTCAAGGTGAACTGGTTGGGGAAGGGGTTCTTCGGTGGGGACCTGCGGTTCAGGGTTTAGTGCTTCTTCATCCGACAAGGGTGGTGCTTCTGCTGTTGGACTCAAAGAATGCTCTGCCACCTTCCACTGTGGTGAGGATCTGCAGTCATGCGGGGGCACATCCGAGTCAGACAAAAATGTCACATCTGCCTTATTTGCGATCAAGTTTGTTGGGCGCTTACTAAGAAGTTTGCCTTTGGACTGCCGCTTCCCTTCAACAGCAACGCTAGGTTTGTCCAGCATGTCCACCATTGAGACTACCTTTGACCTTGAACTGGGGAGAACTCCGGCCGCCGTCATTGCCTTCATACCGCCAGACCCTAGATTATCGAGGCCGGATTGCGTGATGGATGGGCTACCGTCGTCACCATGCTTAGGCATACCCATGTAGTTCTGAAACATTGACCTCAAGTCTTCAAGTGCTGCCGACTGCGCTGTCGAAGTGACCAGAACTTGGTTGAACTTGACGTTGACGTCTTTCTTCAGGGACTCCACAGTGTCTTGCAGGGAGAAATCACCGATGCTCACTAACTGCGAGATCAACCCAGTGCTCTAAAAAAGGTAAGTCACTACAGTGTCTCCATGAAGTCATTCTCAAGTCAAGGCGGGAATAGACGCGACTCGTATGCAACAGCGGAACTCATGGACGACTACAACACTACTGACGAGCACATCTCGTGCCACACTGTGAACCTCCAATAACTTCCAAAACGACTAACGCTTCCAAAAAGACTAAAGGAAATTCCAAAATGGCTCGGCTTTGTAACATGGCGATTGATAATACAACACATGCGGTGCCTGGAAATACTGGAACCAACACATGTGACCTCTACAGTGTTGTGGGAGAACAATTTGACTGAGTACATCCAATAAATGACCGACTACGAGATGGAGAAGACGGAGACAACACAGAGGCCCAGCTGAATGAAACCTTGCGGGCATCCAAGATTACTTGGACGGACTCCCCTGCATGCCGTCATTCAAATTCCAAACACTCGGGCGGCGCTAAAAAAACAGCAAAAAAAATACACAATGAGGAAGCATTTTACAACAAGGCTGCGGGAATATTTGACCCCGAGAAATGAGAGGAATCCTCATAACCAAGAAGCCTGCAATTGAGTACTACAGAAAGTAGCACTTTCAGAAGAAATACAAAATTAAAAGGACACTAATTACCGGAGATTCCTTCGCAGCTTTACCACGTTGTCTGACTTGCTGGTAGTTCTTCACGCTTTGCCGGGCAACTTGCATCTTTTGCGCCTTCACTTGCTGTGCATCGGTTTTCCAATATTCAATGAGCCTATCCCATTGGTCTTGGTACTCCACATTCAGCGGACACTTTGTCACCCCTTTCAGCCACTTTGCCTTCAGGCGAGATCTCTCGGACTTCAAGAATCTAGTAATTGTGGTTCTAAAACCAAGCATACTTAGGGGCTGCCCCACGTACTCGAACTCGTTGTCCAAAGCCTCCCGTAGTTTTTTTAGAGCCTGTGGCTTCTGCTTGGACCAATCAACGACACTGAGGTCAAGAATTAGGGGTACAAAATTGCGGACAACCTCGTCCTAGGCATTCTTCCTGGCACAGGCAACGTCCACCTTGTCGACCTCGTTCACCTGCACTCGGTTGGGCTTGCCTCCCTTTGTCGAACGTTCACGGCTTCCCGCTTCGTAGGCCTTACGTCTCTTCCGCTTGGACGTTCGCTCTTCACTGTCCTGGGAAGGAAAAGGGTACGCCAGGGGAGGGCCACCCCATGCAGGCAGGTTGCTGCTCTGTGGTGGCATCCACTCGGCTGGGACCCAGTGGCAAATCCCCCCCAAAATTGCCTCCCCTCGATGGCATCCTTTGTGTGGATGTGTTCCCGGCATCAACCTTCACTGGTGATCGCTCGACACTCGGACCCTTCCTTCGCTTTCCCCGTTGTTGTTGAAGCAATTCGTCCTGTTTGAGGTCATCGTCGCTAGAGTCCACTTGAAAGCGCTTCTCATCTGCACAGAGAACATGCCCAAGGAAGTAAGAGTTTAGGGTTTCAGAAAGTCAGGTTCAGGATTCAAGGTGCACCTCTGTGAATTGGTCAGCTGGATTATATGAAGACATTGTGAATAGAACAACAGCGCACTGCGAGTACATTGAAACAATGCATGAGCACACCGGTTGTAACCAAGGCAGAATTTGACATTGCTAAACCCTAAACCCTTACACCGTGACAAGGGTGCGTGGAAACTAAGTACCTGCGCCAGCCGGCTTCTTGGCAAATTCCTCCTCAATATGGGTACAAGCTATTGTGAGTTTGAGCATACCTGCAGCGATGGCCTAGTCATTTGATTCTGTGGCTTCGGAAGAGGAGTCGTGGCCGCTAGACATTTCACTCACTACCGCACGGCAATTTCTTCTCAATCTCCGTAGACGTCGTTGTTTGGCGGCGCGTGGTCGAGGGTCCCGCCTGCTAGGAACCGCCACATCCAAATCCTTCTTCCTCCCGAGGATCGTGACGTCCGCTTTCTCTTTCTTCCTCTTCTCCTCGTCCCTGCGCCAAGTCCACCGCACGGCAACCCGACCGATGAGGAAAATACAAACTGGCTTGAGGAGATGGCCGCAAGAAGGACAGAGCAAGTCGATGTAATACGCACAGAGAGGACGCTCTTACAACAGCAGAAGAAGAGCAGAAATGACGCAACGCGTTAGGGTTTAGGCAAACAATGACGGGAGACGGTCCTCAACAGCCGGGTGACAGAAACAAGGCCACGTGGACACGTTGGTTTGAAAAGTCCATGGTTTCACAAGAACTGCAACTAACAACTTCGACGTGTCTACTACGGAACTAATAAACGACTTCACGGCAGTGTCGTAGAAGTCAAGAGTCTTCATGTAATGACTTGAGGGACACTTTTGGAAGACTACGGGGGACGTCTGTCAAAAGACGGCGCCTGAATTAATTGTATGTCCGCACGAAACCCTAGAATCCAGCAAACCTGTGCTCTCTAACAATTCTGAGTGCACCATGACCGTAGTATCCAAGGCACACTTCTCCAAATTCATGCCGTTAGAAAAAAAGAGTGCATAGGTATTGATGGACACCTCCCTTGAAGACCACGATCACYWAGCTGCAGCGTTGGGCGTGGGAACGGCTTGCACACGAATTCTGAAGCACAGTAAATGGAGTGCACGAAAGAGTAGAAGACGATGGAACTTACAATTGGGCCCTGACGCGCATGATTGGCTCTAGAGCTTTGGCAACCTCCGCCGCCTTTTGGTCACGTAGCAACTCGTATGCCGTCTTTGGATAAGGCGGGCTGGCAAGCTCTGCCTCTTCTTCCATGCTTCTTGATCCGTGCGTGACCTTGCCGCTATTTAGGACAATTGTGCACAAAGGGAATGGATCGAAGACTCCAAGAGTACGAGACGGCTCTCTTGCAACGTCCGACAACACAACGGCAGACGCTGCTCAGAACACGGTGAGCGACTGCACCTCAGCTCGTAAAAATATGTTTTGCCTTCCAGTGACGATCACAAATTCCTCTTCCAAAACTAGACGTCAAACTTATGGGTGCTCACAGCCGCGTTAGGGAGTGGACATGATGAGCCTCTTCTGGTTTGGCGGCTCCTCATAAATTGGAAGTGTTGTCAATAATGGCGGTGGTAGGGCGGAGTTGACAAGGGGCGTTCTGGCAATTTTGTTTTGATTTGTGTTTGAGGACCCGTATCATGAACCATGATCCCTGCAATCTTGAGCATGATGAGGACTCAGTACTTCAGTACTTAGATTTTTTCTAGTTGAACGTTGACAGCATTCACAATAGATAGTTCATCCCCGATTTAAGGATGCCTGCAGTGACTTCACTGCATCGGACATTCATTTGAATTTCAGGCCCTGTCAGTCCATGTGAAATTCGAAGAACAGGTACTTCATGACCGTCTGCTGTTGTGTGCAATTAGTTGATGCAAAATGACGGGTCAATCGTGTGCATTCTTGTGTGCAGATTTACTTTTGCTTTGGCCAGAAGAAGCCGCATTCACTTCTGAGGATTGCGACATTCAATCTCCAGTGATCGAAGACGCTGATGATAGATCTCCGAACTCAGAGGCAGCCACACCATTCAACAAGCACTGAGTACCACATACAAAAGGTAACAAAACTCACAACATTGCATGCTATGGTCTTCAGCAACTACAGTGCAAATTCAGACTTAGTTTCAAAATTGTCCTATGGATTTCACTCCATGTTGTTATGGGGAGCACTGGTATCGTGAATTTGAGCTCGTGAAATAACTTAGCAAAGAATTCTACACGCAACCTAGCCTACTCTGGTGAAGTAAACCTGCATAGGTGGCCGCGTGTGTTAACGTACATTGGGACACGGTGTATGTTGGCTGCCTACGCACTGCTCACTGAGACCACCGTATGCAAACTACGTTCTTAGTGGGACAAGTCAGGAAATCAGCGGATTTATGGACAAAATAACTAAGTTGTCACTCCAGAGAGTCATGGAGTAGTGGAATGAAAGTTACTTTGGAGTGTTCTAGCTACAAACACTACAAAGGAATGACTGGTCTTTTTGTCTCTGACCGCGTGCAGGTCCATTTCGTTACGGGAGCCAAGTCAGACGCTTAGACATCAATACATTAAACTTGCGGTTCATTGACGGTAAGTTATGCCACCCAAGCAAAGAGTTCTGAAGGCCGCTCCGTTGTTTCCTAGAAGGAGACCGAGGATGGTGACGAGTGACTCCGATGAGGAYTCTCACTTCCGAAATAGATGTAGCGTCAACATTACAAATCCGGGGGGGCACGACCCCACAGAGGTCAATGGGGTGCACAGTTCCATGGCCCACGATGTTGTCGCCGGTACACCAGTTACTGCGCTTGCACCTCCTGGAACCCACCCCTCCTGTCAAAACCCCCATGCATCATCACAGGAAAATCAGAAATTGCCAAGTGCCAATGAGTGCATCTCGTGCCAGGGGAAAGTCTCTTTTCCATGCAAGAAACCGGCAACAGTGGATAGTGCACATGGCACTTTCGTAGCATATGGTAGAGAATCTGATGTAATGCATATTTAAAGACATTCAGGAAGTGTGTCTACGCCTTCAAAGTGCGCTGATTTATTTCCCAAGGCACGAAAGAGACGTAAATTCTCAGTGGCCCAGCTATTAGGCAATGCACTAGGTTGTACGGTTTCCCAAGGTGAATCAGACGGTACTGCCTCAGAGGTAGTTCAATTACTTTCGATTGATGGAGGGCTTCCTGGACCACAGTCACCAACTTGTGGTTCCAATTCCCTAGGGAGACTTTAGTTTATGTTGGAAAAAGGAGCTCAGGCAGTAGTGTTAGTGACTGTGGCAGACACTACCTAGCAGTTTTTCCGTGTCCGGACTATTTTCCATAAATGAACTTTGCAGAATTCTGAGGATGGGTATCCACATGATGTGTCAATTCTGTAATGCAAAATGGTCTGTTTTGCTCAAATATGAGAAAGTCTCAATGTTTTCATGGATTTATTCGTGCTCATGAAGTGTGAGTTATGCCCCAACAGTAGTGGCCTCTACACATTGGGAATGTTCAGAGTGCGTGCAGGTTTGAGGGGCACTCTGAAGCACCCTAAACCGCTTTCGTGTGGACAACGAAGTAACTTGAGATATGTCCTAGTCATTCTCAAGTTCTGTAGAACTTGTGATAGTCACTTCGAAGTAGTGTTAGTCACATCTGAGTTATTTGTAAGTCACTCATAAGAAAGCACCGAAGGTGACTGTTTGCAGGAGTCACAATATTTACCAAGGCTTCTTGTTTCACTTCACTGGTACCCTCTGACTTCTTATGGTATACTATGTGCAACGCAGGCGACATCCACACCGTCATGAGCACGTCAGGGATGATCCCACTTGGACTTCCCCTGTCCGATGAGCGCAGAGAGCGACTTCGAGACAATCGTCTATGGATTAGGGA
Source organism: Pleurozium schreberi (assembly GCA_006891605.1). Lineage (NCBI taxonomy): Eukaryota > Viridiplantae > Streptophyta > Bryopsida > Hypnales > Hylocomiaceae > Pleurozium > Pleurozium schreberi. The sequence continues at coordinate 43,507 of VACF01000793.1, read as the reverse complement.
GCTGCAAAAGGCATTACAATACAATGTCAATAAAATTCACTGCCCGTGCACGAAATGCCAAGGACGCAAAAGGCTGACACTTCGGAACGTCCGCAAACACCTCACCCAAAATGGTAGACACCCGGATTGCAAGATTTGGCGAGGTCTTGGTAGTCGAGACGCTTCTGATGAAGAGTGGGAGGAGCAGTTCTGGGGACCACGTGAAGAATCCACACGGGAAGTTGATGCCAATGTCGATATTCAAGGAATGATCCAGCAAACAGAGGTCGAAGAGGAAGACCTGAACCGATCACAGGAGAGACTGCAGCGTGAGGTCGGCAATGCTTTTGCGACTGCGGACTTGGTGCATGAAGAGTGCATGGAACTTCACAAAGAAGACGCTGCAGATGTTGAAGAGTGTAGGGACGAAGCAGGGCAGCCCGACATGGCAGCGGAGGACGCTGTGCCTGACTCGAACTTTGACGCTACAGCACTAGAAGAGTCCATGGAGACACTGTATGAGGGGTCACGTTCAAGCAAGCTTGCGGCCACGGTATTGCTGATGAATCTTTGCACGGTGCATGGGGTGAGCAATCATTGCGCTAATGAGCTTTTCAGCCTCCTGCACCAACATCTCTTGCCTGAGAGCAATACATTGCCCAAAACATACTATGTGGCGAAGTCTCTGACCGCAAAATTGGGTTTGTTGTACAACATCATATACGTGTGTGAGAGAGGTTGCGTGCTCTTCCGCGGCGAACATGCAAATGCACGGTGTTGTCCGAAGTGTGGGGGGCGTAGGTACAGAGATGAAGACAGGCAATGTTGGCCGGTGAAGGTTCTTAGGCATTTTCCTATTATTCCACGACTTCAACGACTTTACAGAAGTCCAGCGATCTCGAAGTTGATGGTGTGGCACTCCAAGAATCAAAGCAACCGGGAGGGAGGAGATGGACTAGTGAGGCACCCTTGCGACTCAAAGGCATGGCAGCATTTCCACGAGAACGCGGATCCAACTTTCTCAAGTGATCCCCGGAACGTGCACTTCGCCTTAGCAGCGGACGGAGTCAACCCATTCAAGCAGAACCGGTCTTCGTGGTCCACATGGCCCGTTCTACTCTTAAATTACAATTTGCCCCCATGGCTTTGCACCAAAAAATTCTTTATGCTGTTGGCCCTCCTCATTCCTGGGAAGGAATCCGTCACATCGGATACGTTTGATGTTTACTTGGAGCCGCTTGTCGAAGAGTTGCTAGAGTTGTGGGCTGGAGTTCCTGCGTATGACATTACTAAAGACGTGGGTTTCAGGACATTTCAATTGCGTGCCATGCTACTGTGGACAATTCAAGACTTCCCGGGCTACGGCACAGTAGGAGGATTCTCTCATCAAGGTTATGTTGCTTGTCCATGGTGTGGTGCGGACTTAGGAGCTGAGCATTTAGTAGATCTCGGTAAGTGTACTTACGGGGGGACGCGGCGGTAGTTGCCTTCTGAGCATCCGTATAGATCAGAAGAAATGAAAGACCATTTCAATGGCGTCGTTGAAGACCGTCCACCACCGAATGCCGTTACGGTGGAGGAACAAATGCAGTATGCATTGGAGTCCGAAGCGTGGAGAGCAGCAGGTCACAGGGACGGTGCATCTGGCGACCCGTATAAGAGACATGGCGTGAAGAGACTAAGCAGTCTATATAAATTACCGTATTGGAAGGTCAGAAACACTAATCTTTGAACATTCAAGTACAAATGACAGTCATGCGACAGGGAAGGGGTCATTCCAGTGAATGTACTGTCACTCCGAAGTAATGAAGACGGCGCAATCATCATTCTTGACTTTCGAGTAACAGATGATGCACCGCACTTTGAAGAATGTGTATGGTCTGCTTCCTGCAGAAGTTTGTGGCCTCTGAAGTTGGTATGCACCGTTGTGTATAGATTGCAGACTACCTCCGTACATCCTCTGAGGTTTTCTTTTTGTTATTTCCCGAAACATTTCTGTCTTTGTGCTTTATCTTGTGACTAAGACCACGTGCTTCCCTAACACAGTGGAAGTGGAAATTTGTGGCAGTATCTTCTCATTTGCCACCTTCTGGACGTCATGCACTGTGAAATGAACTTGGCGAAGAACTTTCTGAAGACCATTGCAGGGAAGAAAGACACAATAAAGGTTAGGAGGGACTTGCAACGCCGGAATGTGAGGAAGCACTTGTGGCTTACCCCTAACCCGCGGAAGGAAGGGAAGATGGTGAAGCCCAAAGCGTCGTACGTGTTGCCGGAGGACGAGTTTGAAAAGTTTTCCCGCTGCGTGGAGTCGTTGAAGACACCTACAGGATTTTCTTCAAACTTGGGGAAGTGCATTCAGAAGAAGAACTTTGGTGGGCTCAAGTCCCACGATTACCACGTTCTAATGCAACAGGTGTTGCCCCTGGCTCTCCGCGGTTTGATGCAACCAGGGCCACGCATGGCAATCATGAGAATGTGTAAGGTATTCAGGCGCTTGTGCACAAAGGTTTACAATCTAGCGGACTTTCCATCACTGCAAGCGGACGTGGCAGAAAGCATGGCCTTACTTGAGATTGAATTCCCACCATCATTCTTTGACATCATGACGCATCTTCCGTACCATCTTGCAAAAGAGTTGGACCTCTGTGGCCTTGTCAGTGCACGTTGGATGTATCCAATTGAACGTTACATGAAATTTCTGAAGAACCACGTTCAAAATACAGCACGCCCCGAAGCGTGCATGGCGGAGGGATACCTGAAAGACAAATGCCTCGGCTTTGTTACGGTCTTATGGAGTACTTGCACCGATTTGAGGCCACGCAGAGACGTGTGTGGGATGAAGACGAAGAGTACGGTGATGCCGAGGAGGTCCTGCAAGGTGCAGGGAGAGCATATGTCATGACTCCCGAACTACGGGACATAGCGCACCAGTACGTGCTTATGAATGTAGCCATAATGCAAGATCTTTATGAGTAAGTGAATATACGAAAACCTATTCCTATGATTTCAGCGCATACAATACTTTGAAGTTGTTCATCAATTCTATTGATGTTTTCTACAGAACATGGGTTTCGAAGGTCTCATCGTAGTACAAAGTAAGTCACTGAGTAGTCAGTACCATGTCATTCTTACAATGCACGTTTCTGTAGTTCAACTTCCAGTTGACTCTGAGAATTCCCATGGAAGTCATTTGCACATCCTTGAGCGCAGAAGTTTGTACATCGGCCCCGTCAGGGAATTCTTTGTTGGTACCCTGTTGCAGTGATGTTGTCGGAGGCAGGTAGCCTAACAGAGCCTTCTTGTATGCACACAAGAAGTGGAGGGAAGAGGAATGCGCAAATCCATCTACTCCACCACTCACGGAATGGATACGCAGCACTATACGGGATTTAGACTCCGATTTGCGTGTCCCAGAGGACCTGGACCGCTTGTTGCTTAGCGTGAAGCCTTCTCAGAGAGCAATGCGGTATGCACGAATCATAGCCTTCGGCAACCACTTTCGTGTGGACGATGAGACTACAACCCGGTTGGTAAGCTACAATAGCGGGGTTGCTTCCATGTTTGAATTGCCTTCTAACAATGTGGATGACGTCACCGTGAACTATGTTGGAGTTCTGAAGGACATACTCCAATTAGATTATGGAGCAGTTCACCCCCCCATCATTCTAATGCGGTGTGAGTGGGTGAAGCCCCACGATACTGGAGGAAATCGTACATATACGCGGGACGATGCTAGCTTCCTTGTGGTGAACTTTCGGCATAAATTGCCTCTCATGGCTGAGCCTTCTATTTTCCCTAGCCAAGCTACTCAAGTTTTCTTCTCCGATGTTGTAGAGAAGCTCGGATGGAAGGTTGTTTTACTCAAAGAAGCTAGAGCGAAGCGTGAAGTAGTGGAGACCGCGGACGCCTTCATTAGCACAACGGTGGAGACTGCAGGGCTCACAGCTCCTCGGAGGTGGCCTCTGCCTGTGCAGACAGTGAATTTGGTTGGGGCCATCGAATTGTCAGCTGAAGAGAACGTACTGGCACACGAGCCGTGGTTGTGCAATCCCGAAATCAGTAGTGTGACATTGCAATGTACGTAGGTAGGTTGGTTGTTTGCAGAAAGTCATGCAGATGCCTGTGATTGAAGTTGTGCTCGCCGTACTATAGTCACATAGTGGTCTATAGTGCGTAGTTCAGCAATGTAGTAACTGTGACTAGTGCAGGACTTGTGAAGTCGCGTTGAAGTCATTTGAAGTCATTCTATTGTCTGAACTCAGAGAGAACGCAGTCGTCTACGTGCACTCAAAAAGTGACTTTGGAACTACGTACAATCGGCTCTTCGTACCTCAGAGTAGGCAATCGTTACCAAAGTCACCCTGAACCATACCTCAGAGTTAGGCTCATGTATTTTGTGGCACTTTCTCTCATTCCTTTCTAGAATATTGTTCTAACATTGAATCAATTATGGTGGCTGCCAAATTTCATGACAACCTTGTATATGCATATTCATGTGGACCCTTGCCATTGGATAGTTACCTCATGCCCTTGCAACAACCAAGCACGCGTCATTGGCCCGGTGGAAGGCAAGAAATTGGAAACAAGATTAAACGAATTGAAGAGGATTCGAAGGGATTAACGGCTCACCACGCGGACATCAAAGCTCAGAAGTAATGGCTATCACTGAACATTCCCCAGAAAATGGAAAAAAAGAAAGGAAATAGAAAATGGGAAAAAGAAATATAAATATGTATATATATATAGAAAAAATAAAAATAAAAATTATAAAATGGAAAAAGAGGAAGAACTTAGAACATGGAAAACCATGGAAAAAAATGGACAAGGAAGGAGAAAAATAAATATTGAAAAGAATGGAAGAACGCAAAATACAAGAAGACAAAATATCCTTCAGTATATTAGCAAATGACCCCRAACTTTGTAGCCCACTCGGGTTGCATCATTTGCTTCAACCATAACTCCCACCTATTTTAGAGCAGCCCTACTTCCTTTTCTTCTCAAYGGAACTTCGGAAGTAAAAGAAGAGTAATAAGAACACGTCATCCATCTTTAAGAAGACATTTACAGGAAGCCCTTACCGGTGCTATTTGACCCAATTTGTAGTTAAACTGAAGTTACGCGCAGTCCCTATATGTTTGTGGTAGTCATTTTGAAGTTACCTGTGGCACTCTGTTTTCTAGCTTCGCGTCCACGTCGCTCTGTACAAGACGCTGTTCACGAAATACCGCGGATGAAAAACGTTAGTCGTAGGATTCCCGTTCTCCAGACGCGGGTCGCTACTTCAAAATGACTGTTCTAGTCATTTCATAGGGAACTTGGTGCAATTAGGGAGGGGAAGACATTTTCTAGTCATTCCGGACACCCAGTCATTCTTCTGCAGTCACATTTGTACCCAATTTCTTGTAGTGTTACTTCATCCGGCATGAACTGCTCTACCACTTTGCTACACAACCTTGATGGATTTGTGGATCAGAGATAGTTAGGCCTTACTACAAGCGACTTTTTTGCATTTTGTTTTATTTTGTTTTATACATTTAGGCAGCTTTTAGACCGGCTTTTTGATGTAGCATGAAACATGTTTTGGCCTTGCTTGAGCATGAGCAAGGGAGGCAATCCATGATTGAGGCTACCTGTGACTTTGTGCTCTAGGCTTTAGCTAGTACGATATTTTTTACATGTATCGTATATTTTATATCTATAATACTACGCTTATATTTCCTCTATAAATCTATAATTTTCTTTGTTATTTCTCACTCTGCCGATCTTCAAGCTCTAGCCCGGGTTCTAGTCCAACTCCTTTGTTTTGATATGTATCTTGAATTTCGTATAGAAAGGTGGCACCCTTCATTCTTGAAAATTTGTCACTTTGTATTGAAATAATCTGCAACTTAGTTTCCTATGAATTAATATACAATTGAGGCAACTCCAATAGCATTTAGAATTGGTGCTTCATGAATGAAGTCTTAAGTCAGGGTCTAGAGTCAAGACTGTCTTTGATTTAAGCGTTGTTGACTAGTTAGGCGGCCAAAATCACTTGCAACAACAACAACAAGGCTCCCGTAGACAAACTGGTATTTCAATTGTTGCCTTTACATCTATTTAATTAGTCATTTCAACTAAATTTGTGTGATAATGTAAAGACCAATGCTATATATTTTTTCAAATTGGAAGACAAATTTTTCTGTTCACTAAAACATGGTATTTACCTTGTGATGTACAATCTGTGCATTCTAGACTTTACCATGTAATACTACTCTACAGTGAGATTAAAAATGCAAAAGACCAATAGTTGAAGTATAGTGCGGTATCAATTAAAAAACAACTCAATCGATCTGTCCATTTTGTACACAAGGAATGCAACAYGTATTTTGGCGGTTTTTGTTTTTTGAGTCTTAACAATGAACTTAGGTCTTCAATGATCCACAATTGAGACCTATTACAACAGAGACTAACTTGCATCATGACTCAAAATATAGCCGCATGCTTTTGATTCCTAATATAAATTGTGGCAATGTAAAAAAAATTGTAGGACGCACAAAAATTGGGTTTGATTTTGGAAAATTGATTCCACTTGAAGTTCAGAATTACAAAAACTTGATCTGCAGCAAAGTGCACTTTCAAGCATGTCTGGAAACTAGCATGGATGCTGCAGCATCTAATACCAAAAATCAAAACCCCACCATCACTGATGAAATGCAGTTGCTCTGCCAGCTAGTTGTATTACTTGTATACCCTACACTAATTGTTCAGAGTCACGTAAAACATTAATCCGGAAGTAATTGTTGTTGCCACACTAGGCAGGGACCATCTTAAACCTCCCATTTGTTGGCAACACAGTGCCTATCTCTGTTATGGCCTCATACCTGCGGTTTATCTGAAACATGCCAAGACATTTGAACAATTAGGCATTACTATATAATACTTCAATTCAAAATTTAACAATTGAGTTGTATAACCTCTTTACCTTTTTGTCGGGGTACCTTGCTCTCTCAATAACAAGACCGTAACATTCTGGAATGCTATCCCTTGACAGCAAAATGCTTATCTCATCCCTAATGTGGGATACTGGCCACGATTTTCCAACCTCAAATGTTGGCAGTATAACATCGCCAAATACGACGGTGATGATCACCATCTGAAGAATAACGGCTTGGTCTATCTCCACCCAAGTTTGCAGCCGCTCAAGTCTATACCTCACATACGAGAAGGTGGCATATAAGACCTGCCTTGCTTTATGATAACGGAAGAAAAGGCTATTCCTACTGACCACACATTTGATGGAGTCCGCACCAACTTGGAATTTCTGGTCCCACTCTACATCCATTAGATTGGCTAGAAGCTCATCTGTTGGATCTTTGAATACAAACATGGCTGGTGTGCACCGCATGGACTCTCCAACTGTAGCAAAAAGGTCCACCATTACATGCAGAGGCACAAACCACTGCACATGAGCTGCTCGACTACCAGTCCCCCCCTTCATAGCAGCAGCAATGTCAGTGGTGAGCTTCAGACGGAAAGCCTCCGAAGTATGCATATCTGGAACTGGCCACTCAAGGTCGTCAAAGTCGGGCAAGGAAAGATCCTCTAAGCTTCCATAAAGCTCCCCTCCAGAGCGAGGCACATAGACCGCTCTCAAGTAAAATGTTCCATTCTCCATCAAGTCTCGATGACGCCTTCCGTTCCTTGTAGCTTCCCCAACCACGTGATGAAGCACAAGTATGATGTCAAGCACAGAGCTGGGTGGCACATGGTCTTCCCAAAAAGATGCGTACAGGTAATTGCAATACCGCGGCTCACCAGCTTCAACGACTGGGTCCTGAAACAACTGCCGCCGATGGTAAGCATGTCGCACCAAAATTGATTCGAGGGTCATTACTGCCGAACTTCACATTGTGCTAAAGCCCCACTTAAAATCAGTTATTTGAGCTTTCCAAGCACCTGCATTGGATTCTTCTCCATGAATCCGTGCATCTCTAGACCACGCCCCTCGTGATGAAGGTTTCAATGTAATCCAAGTTTTCTTCTCTATACGCATAGGAATCCAGTGACCTGCAAGATCCTTGTCATTGTAAATGACCACACTTTGCACCTCTGCTTGTGGTGTAGAATTCCTACGGTGAGACTCCATACTATATCGTTCCGCACTCTTCACTGCGTCCGCACTAATTTCCAATCGCCTACCCTCAAAAATGCATTAATGAGATTCCCGATGGTCACAATTTCTCTCCAGCACATCTCCCGGCAATTTCAATTGCCATGTTGTCACCTTCCCTCCATTATCAGTTGTTGTCCATGCATAAAATTAATATAAATTTTAAAATATTATAAGCTTTGTTTTTAGGACGGAATAGTGGCCACAACTTCAAGGGCCATTGTCGAGTACACACAGCGTACTGTGCTCTTCCCAGTTAAAGTATTATAATCCGGTCCCCACTTTTCAATTGTACCTCTCTGTCCACGTACCAACTAGAGGTGGCAACATAAGATTGGGCAAACCCGGAACAATTCAAGTTGGGAGGTATGCAGTGGCACCATTGGTAATCCTTGATTTCGAGTATCACTTTCGTTGGGCAGGGTACTCTCTTTGACCACATGCACCACATTGAGGGCCTTACTATGAGTCAAAAAAATTTCTAATGTTGGGGTTGGTGGCCGAGCAAAGGGGCCAGTCCACCTTGGCCTTCTCTCCTGTACTGTAGATATATACCAAAAATACGCAAGCGAGTGGTGGAATCCCTTTGGAAAGAGCTCAGAAAGAGGCCAGAAGGAGAACAGAAAGTCGGCGGCTCTTGCTTGAAAGTTCAGCTCCGAAGCAGATCGATCGACAGTCAATTCAAGCTCGCCATGTATTAACAAGCTCCCAATCTCCAACTCCAGCTAGAACCGTCGACAGCGACAATATTGTCCGGGCTTGCTCTCCCATCAAGCAACATTCTAGATCCTTCACAATTGTAATATATAATTCATACCCCTTGCTCCACACGTACACTTCAACCTAGTCTTAGAAACGCTATAGCAGCTTAAATACTCATACCACAGCTCACTAGCTGGTGAATCAGTTAGCTAGCTAACTTGAATCTTTGAACACCTCTTTCAATTATTGCAATGGCAGTGTGCTCGTGCAACTAGCATTGATCGATCGAAAAGATGTTACAACCCTAAAACAGCACCAAAGTTGCAGACACTGAAGAGAGATAGTGACTGTTGGTGAGCGCACTTCCTAGTTTGGTTCTTTCTAGAGTACTAGCTCTCCTGCAATTGTTTTGGATCTATCTGTACGTCAGTCTAGAGTTGTACAAGTTCTACATTACCTCATATATTGCACAAAGAGAAGATTTCTAACATTGAATTGAGTGGAAATGTTACGAGAGGTAGACTTGATTGCTGATGCGGAGTGCAACGTCTTTCTCCTGTTGCCTTGCAACGCACACTTCCCTGTAGCAACTGCGTCCCACTTTGAAGGCTTTGGACAACATGGAAAATCCCACAACACACGACCAAACTTGGGCGATGATGATGATCCCCAACAACCACGCCACRAACTCATCTCGTTGGAAAACCGTCACAAATGTACAATACAAGGACGCTATATAGAAAACCGCGCACTGTGCTGAGATTCGTTGTAGCTGCCATTCCTTCTCAATCTTGTACCTCTTCGCATTTGGTTTCGTCTGCATCTTGTAGCCGACCTAATTGTGACAAAGAATATGACAACACCAAGATTTTCAAACAAGGTTCTTCTCACAAGAGGAAATAGAAGTTTTGGTTTCTGACGTTTTTATGTTGGTTTCAATGCAATTTGTATCTAGATTTCGATGCATTTTTTTAAACGTTTGGATGGCTGTGTGGAAATTCCTACAGAAATGTCACTTGAAGAGGTGATTTTCTTCTCGTGGCATGGACATCACATTTGCAAGAGGCCATTGTAGGTGGAGTTACCTTAGACTCCATTCTGCGGAGATGGTGAGTGGTTGTTACAGCATTCCAAAGTGAAATTTGTTGTACCACGGCAGAAACAATGGACAAGAGAGAAAGATAGGTGTAAACAACCGCCGAGTTGTACAACAAAAACGCCTCCCACTCGCATGGATCCCAATGACCAACCGCTTCCATCAGTAAGCTCCCATTGACGCCAAGTAAACACAAATGAATGACATCCCACGTCGATTCCCACCCCCAAAACGCTCGCAATACGCTTGAAAGTGGAATACCTGGAAGGCAAGTTACACTTAACAATAAGCAGAAGTTTTTGACAAAATCTAAAGTTACAACACAGGTAATCGGCTGGTTCACCTTCGCGTCCTAAGTGTGCAGCCAGTTACAAAACGTGATGTTACAGACAGATGTCGGTGTTTTTTTAGGGTTTAAGGCATTACTGTTATGGGCTCGGGTTTTTTGGTTGTCGTTTTTTAGGTGTTTTAGGGTTTTAGGATTGTAGTTTTTTTAGGGTTTGGGGCATTTGGGTGTTCACCTGGCGGCCAGAGCACATACTGCGGGACGGCCGCCAACAGCACCAGAAACTCCACGAGCAACACGAACGGCAGCCCGGAGTACAGCAGCCCCTGTTTCGCAAACGCCTCCCTCCAGAACCTCCTCTCATAAAACTTCATCATATCATTCACCTCACACCACACCTGGTTCGTGATATCCTTCTGACTAACCCGATTCGGCCGCCACGACCTCCAGAACGGCGTGAACTTCTCCACGATGCCCACGTCGAAGTACTTGATGGGGTTCAGGAAGCGGCCGTTCTTCTCCGAGTGCACGTAGCTGGCCATCGTGTGGTTCGTGAGCTTATCCTCACAGCAGAACGTGAACATGTCTTCTGGCCAGATGATGAACAGCGAGGGAGTGGTACTCTGGCGGAAATTCTCGCACTTGTTGACGGTCTTGAAGTAGGACTTCCAGGTGCCGATGATGAAATTTGATGAAACAATTAGGCCGATGAGGGTCTCGTCTTGGCTTTCGCCTTTGTCGCCATCTGCGGAGGCGCAGATGGTTGCAGAGAGCAGGAGGTGGAGGGCGAGGAGGGCTACGAGATAGGTCTTCATTGGGAGATGTGGTCTGGATTCTGGAAGAATGCACGACGGTTAGGGTTACAAATTAGAAGGTGCTACAATGGAGCAAAACATTAGCAAAATTCCGCAGCAACATGGCAATTTGAGGGTCACATGATTCCTCGCAGAAGTCACGGATTCAGAGCCAGGTAGGCAAGGTCAGAAACTAAGTCTCCTGATCACCCCGTCTCTTGCTGCTTAATAGCTAGTGCAAAAGCATATATTAAAAATTAATCGCCGTAACCAGAATATTGATACTAATAGTATTAGCAAAAAGAGAGTATATATAAGAAAGCCCAAGCTGGCAGGAGTATTTAATTTGACCTCACGTACACGCTAAGCAGCTAGATCGACGACTCAAATTATAACCGGACTGATCGACTGCCGACAATTATCCAATTCGATAGGAAATGGGATGGGAGTGGACTGGTTTGAAATTTCAGTTCACCTGATTCCTGGCTGGAATTACGGATCCAGACCGGGAAAAAAAGAAAGAAAGAGGGATGCAATGCTGCGAAATGGGAAGGCAAGTTTAGTAGGCATATACAGATCGACCTGGATCGGAGCTCCTGGCTGGAGGGTCCACTGGAGCCGAGAATTTTCAGCTTGCCGACTAAGTAAGAAAGTACGGAGTAATAGGTAACCGACGTTGCGGTGGCTAGCTACTGTAGCTAGGAGCCTAAGAGTACGTGAGTGCTTGCTCGCGGAGCACGTTGAAATCGTGACAAATTGTAAAAAAACACGGATTGTCGGGATCCAATCATGGACGTCTACAAACTGAAATTGACTGCCGTGATCGAGCCTGGTGGACACTCAGCTACAGCTAGCGGTTCCGTTGTGGATAGACGTGACTGTTGTGTACGTACCGACAGACTTTTGTTTTTGTCAGTTACTCGGTTCTGGGAAAGGTTCTCGAAAATTTTGGTCTAAAGGAGGTACCCCATTTCCGACCAGCATCCCATTTGCGTTCAATAGGGCGCACAATTTTTGATCAGCTCAAGTCTAGGTGACAACTCACGTTTTGGTGGCCCCACAAGAGCAACTTACAACAATGTCCAAGAGGTGTATACTAAATAGTGAAATTAGGTTGCCTTTACAATTAGGTTGCCTTACCTCAAGAAAGTTACTCGAGAAGTCATCAAAGTCAACAAATGCTTCTATAAATACTTTCATTTGTACACGGGTGAATGCAAGAAAGACTAGTACTATTTTGCGTCACAATTCAAATTGCGGAGTTTCCATCCACTATAACTTTTGAAGTATAAGACCAATTAAGTTGAGAATTTTATTGGATATGTCTTGCTTGATAGAAATTAGATTCCTCATTTTTTTTTAATTTTAAAAAATCATTTTATATTTAAATTTAAATTGAGCTAATTTGTCACGTTTTGCAGTTTAGAGTTTTTTAGTACTAGGGAGTGCCCAAAAATTAATGATCTAAAGCTGAAATTTTTATGGTCTATTCCCACACTAGGTGGGCATGCATCTACCAAAGGAAATCTAAAAAAACATTACTTTATGTCCTCTACATGCGTGCTAACAGGGCTCTCTTGCGCGCACACTTCTGGACATTCAAGATGGTTTTAAGATCATTATTTTTGGTGAAATCTCTTTATCATAAAGTTCTCCCAAATTGCTAGTTTTTAGTTTTTTTTAAAATTACATTTCCTATTTTCTACAAATTAAAACATCAAAACACCTATTTTCATGAAGCTTTGCGATTTTCTAGTTTTCCTACTTAGAGAATTTTCCTACGCTTTTCTTTCATAGGGTACCTTCTTCTTACAGGTGTATACATTAAATATATTTTTCACATCTTTTTAAAATTGTTTTTCTATTTTTATAGTACTCCCGAAAAAAACATGAGTACTATGCCAAACGCTACAAAAATAGGGGGGTCTTTCTTGCAATCACCCACACATGGAGGTTCATGAGCCCTAATTACACTAATAACTAATTCAAAAGTAGTGCATTCTTGTACAGTAACAATAAATATTTCAATAGTGTAGAATGTCGATAAATTAGTGAGGGGCAACCTAATTTCACTATTTAGTGTACATTGAAAGCATACAATGATCACAATGTGTACATTGAAAGCCTTGCATTGATTTTGGGACCATCCTATGGTTGGAAATAGGTTTGCCTACTTATTGGGAATGGAACAAATAGAATCTTCACAAAAAAAATTCACAATAATTTTGATTTTGAGGGAAAAAAATTTTAAAATTATGAAATCCACCTGAAATCTATTTCTCTACACTGGGAAATTTTTTCCTAAACTTTCCGCATGCCGTAGATAGGCTGAATTGCTTAAGTGGTCGGAAATAGGTGATCAACCTTACGCCTTTGGCAGAGATGAGGCTGATGAGCTGACTTTGTGAGCTTTTTGGAAAAGTGACTTAATATAAATAATATTAGAGAAACTTGAGGACAGGACATTAAATCTTCCATTCGAAGTAGGCCCAGCAGGCTAGAATTACCTTAGGTAAAAATGCTGGAATTTTTTATTTTTCACATAAATTTTTTTTTGCAAATTTTGAATTCATATTTGCAATCAGAGACCCCAAATTAGCTATGAGAGGTCTAAACCATACCCTAGACATGGCTAAAAATAGGGTTTCTTTTTTACTTTTACCTCCGGTGAATCCTTCTAGGCCCACTTTGAATGGAGGATTTAACGTCCTGCAATTTAAGGGGTCATCCAAGATTTCAGGAAAACTAAAGTGCGTAGCCATTAGGTAGGGCGTCCTAAGGCCCATTTTTTTTTTTTTTTTACACAAATAAAGGTAGGTCACCTTTACTGCAAGAATGATAATATACAAGGTCCCAGCTGCAAGCAATCAAGGGCAAAAGAACAACATCTTGAGGTCTATTTCAATTTGTACACGGACATCCACTATTTGTGAACAAAACATTTTGTCCATTTGATTGTTAGGCTTGGTGTGGAGGGAGATTGCCATGTCATCTTTAGTTTTGTCCGTTTAGTGGATGGCTTCATACTAGGAACAGGACGTCTGGTAGAATGAAAGCTCCTTTGTAGTTGCATTATTGTTCTACGCATGAAGCTCCTTCACAACTCTTTTTTTCTTAAACAAATCTATTTTGTCCACCGGACATGATTTGGGATCATCTTTCAACTTGATGTCTTGATCCCAAACTTGTCCACTACAACTATGGCTTCATCTTGAGTTTTGGCAAGAGTGGGTGATGACATGGTGCTACTTCAAGCGGACATCCGTTCAAGTGTGAAAGACTCATCGGACAAAATCAAACCTTTAAGCAATGAAATTGGAAAGAATTTTGTCCACTGCTTGTCCATGTATGAAATGGGCTTAACATAATCAAGCTGAGGTGAACTCACCCCCTCGCTCAGCCCCTTAAAAGTTGAAAAAACCTGAATTTTTTATTTTTCACTCATCATAAAATTTGGAAATTTTGAATTCATATTTGCGATTAGAGGCCTCAAATTAGGTAGGAGCTACGATTCTGGGAAGAGTGTAGAAGGTGAAAATTAAGCACAAAATAGGGTTTTTTAATTATTTACTTGTACCCATGGAATGACTTGGAGTGACTAAGTAAGGAGGCTTTGAGTTCACCCCGACCGACGACTGGAAAAACCGCACAAGAGAGAGGTGCAAAATCTAACTTTTTCGAATACACTTTAGAACTAGCTAGCATGTGTGATTGTGTGGTAGGGTCATTGCAAGAAACACCGGTCCTATTCTCCGTCACAAACAGTGTGGCTCTTTTGTAATCTTTAATAACTTTTGAAGCATAAATCCCATAAATTTGAAATTTTTATTGGAAATGCCTAACTTGATGATAATCATATCTTTTATTTTTCAAAAAAATTTTAAAAAAAATTAATATTTAAATACCATTTTTGTTAATTTGACACACTTTGAGGTTTAGAGGTTTTCAGTATGTTATGAGTCCCCAAATTTAATGATTTGGAGCTGAAATTTTCATGGTCTATTAACATAGTAGAAAAAATAGACCTATCAAAGGAAATCTAAAAACTTAATATTTTATGTCCTCCACATGAATGCAAACAACACTCTCATTGTGCACAATTTAAAAAAAGTTCTTTTCCTATTTTTAACAAATTAAAATGTCAAAAGACCTATTTTCATGGGATGATTGCAAGAAACACTTCACGTTTTTGTCTCATAAACGCAGTTTTTGGCCATAGGACTGGCAGTACTAAGTTCTGCTATTGGAACTATGTGTCAGTGGCGCACCTATCAATGTACACCGTCAATTTTGGGCGCCTATAGATCTACGCCGTTGATTTAGTACTATACACAATATTATAGAGTGCTACGGAGTCTCTAAAAACCATACCTACCCACAAACTAAAACTCCTCATAACTTTTAGCTCACTCATTCAAATGGAATGATTCAAAGCTTTCCACTTATATATAATTGTAAAGAACCAGTTTCAAGTTTTCATTTTTTCATAAAGTGATTTTCAAAGAAGTTTTTGGGGCGGCCCGGGCTGCCCAAAGTTTAAAAAAAATCACATATCATGCAATAAGTTTTTAACGGTGTAGTCAAATGTTATGAAAATTGTTGGGCCTTAGAGCTACTCCTCGGACACATGTTGTGTGAAAATTTCAAAGTAAACTAATGAAAACTCCATTCGTGGTGAGCTGCCCAAAATCGCTATGTTGCCAAAGAACGAAGCTTGATCTTTTAGGGCCTTGTCCTTCTGAAAATATAAGGAAAAAATACAATGGGGAGAATTTGATCAAGAAACTAGAGTGGATTTTCAAAAGTTGAGTTTTCAAGGATTTCTATTATTTTTAGTTTGAAGGAGTGTGTTGGGTGAATTGGATGTTGGGTAAAAAATGGAAATAAAGTCCCATTGCATACTAAAAAAGAGAGGAAAAAAAACAACCATTAGAAAAATTGGGGCCTTCAAAGGGTAGCCAGATATGGACCAAGAATGCAAATAAAGAAACAATAAAGAAATATATATATTTTTAAATATGTAATTAAAAAAATTTAAATATGACATGGCATTTGAAGTGGAAATTCAATTTATGATTTTTATATTTTTAATGTTTTTTGAGCATATACTATTTTTTATTCATCTTGCTCGTCTAGCTATGGAGTATGGATCTATGCACTGAAAAGATGGCTCCCTACTGTCTTGCATACCCCCCCGGGCAAAATTGAAAATAAAAATAAAAAAAATACCCCCCCATATCCCCTTAATACGTACAAAATACGTGTACAAAATACAGAATATGTACATAATACATGTACCAAATACCTGTACCAAATACGGGTAAAATCCCATATTGATTGTCCATCCCTAAACCTTCTGAGAATTTATAAGAGGTGGAAGGGGGGGCGCGAATTTAAAAAATTAAATTTTTAAATTTTTAAATTTGGTAGGGGGGTGAAGTTAATAATTAAAAAAATGTTGTCTTTTGGGTGCATGCCTCACTATGCACTATGCACCCAAAAGACAGCACCCACAATCCTATGGAGTATGGATCTATGTACTGTATGTAGAAGCTCTACTTTTTCTAGAATGAATTTTATTTTTTGATAACACCCTTGTAATCTATAATTCAATCTATATATGTGTTCAAATCTTTGACAACACTTTTGACAACACTTATGCAAGTAATTAGTACAATTACTACAATATTCCTAAGGCTTTTCTACTATGTTGTTGTATTTAGTATTGGCAAGGTGATTGCAAGAAACACCTATTGATTATGTTGCGTTTTTAATAAAATTCATGATTTTTCTTGGAAATACGACAAGATTAGAAAACTAATTTTTAAATTTTTTTTTAAGTATGACTAATATATATACCATTAAGAAAAAAAGTAACGACCAAGGAATGCATAGAAAAATTCGTTAAGTAGGAGAACTAGAAAAGTGCCAAATCTCAAGAAAATAGATACTTTGATTTTTAAATTAGTAAAAAATAGTAAAAATAATAAAATACACAAAATGAAAACTAAACTTTTGTAACAACTCTATGAAGATGGTCATTCACCAAAAAACCACTAAAATAATATTTTTTATGTTTCAAATTGCAATCGAAATGAAGCTCACTTTGTAGACTTCTACACCACATAAAATTAATGTTCTTTTAATGAATTTGGCCATTAGTTGTAAGCCTATTCGAAGACCATCTTCTCCAAATTCATTTTTCTGGGTACTAAATAGTACTAAAAACTTCTAAATTGGCAAGTGTAAGTGTGAGATTGAATTGAGATCTATTTTTGGATAGTAAATTATTTTTGGAAACCACAAAAAAAATTCAAGATAGGACTATACTCTATAATAGCCACTAGTACCTTTTCTATAAATCTTAAGCCATTTGGAACCAAAACACAAAAGTTATGGCCAAAAATCAAATCAATATGCAACGTGTTACGTGTGATGCAAAATAGGAGAGATGTTTCTTGCAATCACCCGGCAATGCAATGAAATATGTTTTAATTTGTTTTCTTTTTCATGAAACCATTTCTTACCAACAAAGAGGTTATATTTGATTTCTTCATGAAAAAGAATAAAACCCTGTAACACTTTCAATTAGATAAAGCATGCTCAAAA
This sequence comes from Pleurozium schreberi, assembly GCA_006891605.1. NCBI lineage: Eukaryota > Viridiplantae > Streptophyta > Bryopsida > Hypnales > Hylocomiaceae > Pleurozium > Pleurozium schreberi. The sequence continues at coordinate 25,886 of VACF01000793.1, read as the reverse complement.
TCTCAAATACTMTATAAATTGTTGTATGAGTCACTTGATAAGTGTAAATCATACAAGCGGTAGCACTATAGTTTTAATCCCTAAAGTTCTTCAAAGTCTAGAAAATCAAAACGGCATTATAATATTCGTCCGCTAAATTAGACTAAAATCTTTATTTAATTTATTTTTTAACAAAATTCAATCAAACAATTCTTTAGGTAATATCAAGTACACATTCCCCAAATTTTAGGTGATTATCTCCACCAATTGCAAGTTTAAGAAGCCTAAACTTCAAGATGTAAGCTTTTATAGCCTTTTGACATTCTTCCCAAAGGTAGAGTTTTGTGATTTTGTCTTTCAACATTTTTAGAAAACACACAAATGTCCTATAACTTGTACATTTCATTCAATGATTATGAATTTATGATGAAAAATGATTGAAATCATATCAAAGAAAATTTAACCAAAGAAATTTATATATTCATCTTTTAAAAAATCATAAAGTGGAAGGTGCCAAGGTGGTAAGGATTAAGGAATGAAAGAAAGATCTTAACCGCAAATAACATTTATAAGAGATTGAGAATTGTTGATTCAATGGTAACTAAGAATGTTTTGTAGTCAAGTTATCTCCTCTTTCTTTTGTTTTTATTTCAAGATTTTTAAAATTAAAATTAAAAAATTACTGTATGTGTTTTTTCTACCTTTATTTTCCTCAAAATAAAGCCTCGGGGGGGAGGGGGGAGGCACTGGCAAAAATTGTAGAAACTACATGCGATAAAAAATAGGGTCCAATATATTCCTTGTAGATAAATTTTGTAAACAACGTACATATAATATACAATGCTAAAAAATTGTAAAACACGGTTATAAGTAAAGTAGCATGCTATATATTATCAAAGATTTATGTACTGGTACATGTAAAATACCATGGAAAACAAGGGGTGCAATGGTTGAATTTTAGACTCAAGTGATTACTGACACTTATAACTTTTGGAAGAAATAAAAAGTCAAAATTTTTGGTTGACAGTTGGGAATGAATGAGCTATTAAACACTGGGAGATCATGCTGCAATGTTGGAAAGCGTATGGTATCCAAAGCCATATCGTATCCGATGTGTTGAATTAAATTCTAGACCTAGGGTTCCCATTGGCCATTGGGCAAAGAAAGAGGCGCTCATTTTCAAATTGAATCTTCCTCCCTTTTGCAGACTCGTAGTTTTTTGCTTTGAGTTTGCAAATTTTATCTTCTTGCATGTTTGATTTGCATTCATCATGTTTTTTTCTCTTTCCGATGTTTTCTTCAACACATGTGTCTCCACATTGCTTTCAAGTTGGTATGCACATTTGCAATTACAATGAAGTGTTAAAAAACAGGGTGTAAAAACACCAATGGAGGATAACAAAAACAATGGCGGATGAGGAAAAAAATGGGGTGTAATTAAGAAAAAAATTGGGGGATAAAAATAAATTGAGGAAGAAGGAAAAAAATGGAGAATTAGGAAAAACAATGGGGCGTAAGAAAGAAAATGGGAGATAAGAAAAAAATACGGAATAATAAAACAAATGGGGAATTGAGAAAAATATGGGATGTAAGAAAAAAAATGGGGTGTAAGAAAAAAAATAGGGCATAAGAAAAACAATTGGATATAAGTAATATACCCTATATTAAAATGATTCTTTGGAAAAATTATAATTACCAATATGGTGTAATCAATTACCAAATTTTACCTTTATGTAAAAAATACCATGTCTTTTAATCAATTTTATAAGGTAAATAGCCCCCTATTAAATAGGTGATTATCGCAGGTGTATGCCAAATATTACACTGAGTGCCCCCCCCCCTCCCCCCCAGAATAAAGCTCCTTGTAACTTCAACTTTTATTATTGAATGGTTCAAATATTTTTCAGTATTTATCACTCTATAAAATCTAAATAGAGCTTGCAAAGTTCTCAAGAAATCCAAAGTGGGCCCTTCTTTCCTTCAAAGGTTAAGCTACATTTTGTAGGACTTCCTATGGTTATTTTAACAACTTCATCAAAAACTTGATAAGTCAAAATTAGGGGGTCTTTCAGTAAGGGTCCAAACATCGGGTGATTGCTAGAAACACTTATATTATTTGTTGCGTTTTTTATTTTGGTGATCTGAGTATTATTTGTACTGCGAGTACTGTGAGTACTATGACGTGTAAGAGAGATGAAACGTGGATTGTCAACTAGTGACTCCTAGAGTATACCCTATAGTATTGTCTTTGGCCAATGTCTTTGATTTTCAGGCAAAAATGAGGTTGTGCCATTTTTATTTTCAAAAAATAGTGGATGTAGGAAGAAAATTAAATTTAAAAGTGGCCATTGTTGCCAACCGAGAGCACTAAGTAATGCACCCAAAAGCAAGTGGAAAAAGTTTTGTAATAATTCACAAATTCCTTGGAAATGTTGCACACTTCAGAGCAATGCCGAAAACAATTGCAACATGTTTTCAAAAATCCCTCTTTTGAGAAGTTATTTTTCTATTTAAAGAGCTTGTTTGCCAATTTAGATGATGTAGCTCTTCAGAAAAGGTACTCAATAGTACTAAAAATCACCTAAACCGCAACTGTGACATATTAACAAAATTCTGTTTGACCTACTAAAATGATTTTGTAAAAATGAAATAATTTGTGTTCGTGCATTATTTAGTGCTATAACAATCTACATTCCAAATTTTGTGCTCATTGAATCATTTTTGCAATAGTTATGGCATAAAACAACTTCCGCATTGTAAGTGTGATGCAAAATAGGACAAGTGTTTCTTGCAATCATCCCATCCTCTAATGAGAGCAAGAGCAAAGATAGAATAAATGGATGTACATATATAATTATATACGGTCTCATTTTGCAAAAAATAAAAAATAAACCATTGACTACCAACTATAGTTATTCATTGAGTTCAAAATAAATGAGGATATACTACATAACCATCACCATCTATAGTCCTACATGAAATAGTGTAATCATATAGCTCAACACTCAATTTCTCAACATTTTGCACTATATAATTATTTTACTGTTATTGTACAAGAATGCACAATCATCTACTTTTGAATTAGGTGTCAATTGTAACTGCTATTGTAATTGGGACTCATCAACCTCAACTAAAAATATATGTAGAATGATTTGTTGACATTTTATAATGGCTTTCAAAAGTAAATTTTTAGGTCCGAAATGACCCTAAACTATCCCGGGTGATGGCTCAAGTGGTAGGACCCACTAAGTGCATCCATGAGGTTGCCGGTTCAATTCTCCATGTTGACATTGCTCGCATGGTGGTCTTGTTTCGTGTTCCTCCTCTTGTGTCATGATGGAAAAACATGTGGTGTGTAATTCCAACTCAAAATTTGGTTACCATGGATGTGTCGTGTCAGTCCTCATTGTGACCTTCATTGGTTGTATGTTATTGTTGCGACCCTTAAAAAGGTCGTATGTTCATAAATAAAATAAAAAAATTCTTGGGTCCGAAGGCCACCTAATTTCACTATATGGTGTAGTAGTAAGTTGGTAACACGGTTGGTGTAGTAGTAAGTTGGTAACACGGTTGGTGTAGTAGTAAGTTGGTAACACGGTTGGTGTAGTAGTGGGTGGTTTTGCAAGCCAAAGCTTGGCTTGCAAACCGGCTTGCAAAATGGGTGGTTTTGCAAGCCAAAGCTTGGCTTGCAAACCGGCTTGCAAACTGTATAAGACAAAATAAAGTGCATGAAAAGTCAACATGAGTGGGTATTGCCTCCTATAAAAAGTCGCTACTATAGTTTGCTATTGACCTTGCTATTGTCCTCCTTGGCTTCTTAACAAGCCATGGGTGGGGCGTCCGGCTTGCAAAATGGATGCCCTCCCATTTTGCAAGCCAAATCCCAACCACATTTTGCCAGCTTGGTGGGGATGCTCTAAGTTTAAGTGAAGGCCTGAATCAAAAGCCTGATATATCGAATGCGAGGGGGTCAATTCACCCCGGCCATGTTTACCAACTCCAATGTTCATGTTGAACCCAATTGAGGCAGCAAGTACTCGGGACTTTCCCAATACAGTATCTAGAACACATGGGGCTCATATGCAATTCGAGGTGTTAAAATTCCTGGTGAGTCTCACTTTTCTTGGTGTGTATACATCCCAGGTGGGCAACTACTGTCATAATAAAACTTATTTATGAAAATTTCATATGCATAATAAGCTATAGTTCTAAATGTTTATGATTGTAAAATAAAAGCTTTGATGTAAAAGTGCTTTTAAAGACCAATTTAATGATATGAAATTTAATATATATAGACATTTATTATATAAGTTACAATGAATAATAAGTAAATCATTTGGGCTCAAATAGGTATGGTTGTTTGCAAATTTATTTACAATGAAATACACATATTCATGAATTGCCCGGCTTATTGAAGAAGCTTGAATGTAGGTGTCCACCTGGGAATTGAAAATAGGTACATAAATTCTTTCATAGAGGTACAAATTTCTTTGTTTATTTGTATCCATCTTTTGTTTTGCCTTAAATGATGGTGTGCTGTTGATTTATTCATGTTTGCATAAATGAATTGTGAAAGGTAATAATGCCTTATTTAACTACTTTTGGACTATTCTGTGAATTTTGGAGATTAGACTAAACATCCAGATCTGCAAATAATTCCATCTAGAGATCTCCGGATGTTTGTATCGATTTCTTGATGACTGTTTGAATAGATCTCCCAATGTTTTGCATAGAATTTTTTGATGTTGCTAATGCGTTGGAAAAGGTGATTGCAAAAAAGACCAATACTATTTTGCATCACACTTAGAATGATGAAATTGTCATCAACTATAACTTTTGAAGCATGTGCCCGATTAACTTGAAATTTTTATTGGMGATGTCTAACTTGATAGCAATCAAATTCTTTATTTTTCGTAAGTTTTCAAAAATCATTTCATAATTAATTTTAAATTTAGCTAATTTGTCAAACTTTGGAGTTTAGGGATTTTTAGTACTTGAGGGTGCCCAAAGTCAATGATCTAGAGCTGAAAATTTTGTAGTCTATTTCCACAATAGGCGGGCATCTATGGGTGATTGCAAGAAACACTTGTCCTATTTTTTGTCCCCTTGCCCTTGGACAGGTGATTTTTTGCTCATAACTTTTGCATAGTTTGATCTTTTGGAGTGAAATTTGGAATTAAGGTACATGAGGTAGTTTTAGACATTGAACAATTTTTTCAAAATTTTCAAAATTATGTTACTATTTTTAACTTGCGCCCAATTGGGTGTCTACCTGGGAGGTTTTTAGTACTATTTTCTACCCAAAAATCCAAATTTGAAACTCAAAATTAAAATGCAAGAACTTTTACTAAAGTTACATAGGCCCACGAAGAGATTTTCTAAAAATAGTAATCTGTCCACCCTCCACGTGTGCTCAAAGTACACTATCTTTGCACAAGTGCAAATAACTCAATATTTTTTCAAAGACAAAAATGGTTGAGAAGAAGCATCTTCAAGTGAAAAAAATGGCTTTTGCTTGGAGAATTTTTTGGATTTTTTTACAATTTAAAAAAATCAAACATCAAAGTGTCCATTTTCTTGGTATTTTTCATCATTCTTTAAGTGTGCATAACTTTTAGAAATAAATTTTCCTAGGTTTGAATTTTCACACATGTGATTTTTTGAATGCTTTACAAATTATCCATATTTTATTTCATTTTTGAAAATTTTATTCCAGAAGTCACAGTACTCTAGTACTAAGGTCATTTTGACCCAAAAACGACACGTGTTCTTGCAACTACCCCTATCTACCAAAGGAAATTTAAAAAACCATTATTTTATTTCCTCTACGTGAGTGCTAATAGGGTTCTCTTACGTATGCACTTCTGAACATTCATGATGGTTTAAAGATCATTCTTTTGGTGAAATCTCTTCATCATGAAGTATTGAAGTCCAAAATGACAATTTTCAATTTCTTCAAAAATTCTTTTTTCTATTTTTTACAAAATAAAACGTTAAAGTGTCTATTTTCTTCAAAAGTTGTGATACTCTATTTTGAAAATAACTTTTTACCAACATTTTTTGTATTTCTCAAAAAATCCGGTGACATGATATTTCTTCTATTATACTAATTATCCATATTTTATCTTATTTTTAAATATTTTTTTCCAAAAGGTCACAGTACAGCTAGGAGAAAGTCAAACGCTACACAGAATCGCCAGTCTTTCTTGCAATGACCCGTGACAACAACAAAGAAGAATGGACTAGAGAAGATGACGACATTGAAATAGAAGGATAAAGTTGATACAATGGCAATGAAGACTAGATCAAGGTGGTTTGCAACAAAACTTCAATTTGTACAATTTTAATGATTTTGCTCATATAGATAGTAGTTTGTAAGTTTGTTTACAAACTTTGGTATCAAATTCATACTATTTATATGATGGAAATGGTAGATTTGACTACCAATTAATGCATATTTCTTTCTTTTAAAAATGATATCTTATTTTGAGATTTGGGTTATTATATTATGACAGCCTAAGCATTTTTTCAAAAAAATTATTAATGATTTTTTTTGCACTTATTATAATTACATAATTAGCTTGAAAATGGATTTATGATCCAAGCACCCTTGCAAATTATAGTGGAGTTGCTTATCCGGGGTATACAATGGAGAACACTGGAGAAAGTGAGACTCATAGGGAATTTTAACATCGGGAACTCTATATGAGACCCCTATGGAACCTCTTTAAGTCAATCCTCAAGAAGCCAATAAACCTCTGTAAGCCAATGTTGTCAGAAAGGGCCAAATTACAAAGGTTGTGACAAAATCTGACCCTTTGTTAGCCAATAAACCTATATAAAGTATAAACCAATATGTCAAACAAGTCTAGGACCTATTGAATAAGGGAGGTTCTATTGGGCCACAGTGAATTGACCCTCAGCTTGGCCACTCAGTAAAACCCTAATTTTTTAAAATTTTCCACGCATGATAGAATTTGCAAGTTTTGAATCCATATTTGCAATGGAAGGCCCCAAATTAGTCAGGAGGTGCCTACGGTCAAATTACTCGGGTCCCAAATAGGGGACTTTTTTATTTTATTTTACTTGCACCCCTGGAATTACTTGGGGTCGGTGGCCGAGCAAGGGGGCCAATCCGTCCACCCCGGCCTTCTCCTGTAGATATATACCAAAAATACGCAAGCGAGTGATGAGCGAGTGGATTCCCTTCGGCAAGAGCTCGGAAAGAGACCGGAAAGAGGCCAGCAGGAGAACAGAAAGTCGGCGGCTCTTGCGTGAAAGTTCAGCTCCAAAGCAGATCGATCGACAGTCAATTCAAGCTCGCCATGTACGTATTCACGAGCTCCCAATCTCCAACTCCAGCTAGAACCGTCGACAAGCGACAATATTGTCCTGAGCTTGCTCTCCCATCAAGGAACATTCTAGATCCTTCACAATTGTAATATATAATTCATACCCCTCGCTCCACACGTACACTTCAACATAGTCTAGTCTTAGAAACGCTACCGCAGCTAAAATACTCATACCACAGCTCACTAGCTTGAATCTCTGACTAGCTCTTTCGATCACTGCGTGCTCGTGCAGCTAGTAGTGATCGATCGAATAGATGTTACCCTAAAACCGCACCAAAGTTGCAGACAGTGAAGAGAGATAGTGACTGTTGGTGCGAGCGCTAGCTTCCGGTAGAATTGAATGAATTGCAAAATAATGCTTACTGTGGTGATACAATCGATCTCAGAATTTCCGGGAGAGTTTGCTGCAGTGGTTTCGGTTTCGTCGGTAAAGCAAGGAGCTAGCTAGCTGACACCCCGGGTAATATATCGAAAGACGGCTCGTTCTTCGATTGATCGATCGACGAACTGCTGGTATGGATTAATTGATGGTTTGCTTGCAGTTTAATTACTTTCAAATGGTTTGCTTGCATTGCTTAGCTAGCTTTTTGTATAACTATGCATGTTCGGGTCTCGTTGTTGCGTGGAAATCGTCGACAACAATTCTGGGCGTCAAACACTGCGACATTATTATTCATGTGCACAAAAGCTTCGAAGTTTCGGATTGGTGCGGTAGAGGTTTATGTTTCAGGGTACGAGAGATGAATAATAGGTCTAGACGAATCCTTGTTTATTTCAATTTTCTGGAGGAAGATGTTGCAAACTTACAATTGAATAGCGCGAATTTCAAAAAACTGACAGTAATCTCGGACATTCTTCTGTAAATTTAAGGTTATCGCTGGTTCCCAAATTTGGTTTCTCGATCCGTGTTGGCAAGAGTCAGGCTGTGTCACGGATATTTGTGTCACTCTGATTTCCCTGCTTGCAATCCAAGTTTCCCTAATTCCCTCTTACTAAATGCAATTTTTTTAGATATTCCTGCAAAGGAAACCAGGCTAATCTCCCCAGTCTGCGGCAGGATAATAATAATTTGGTGAAATGAATTCACTGCTTTGTATCTACTAAGACGTTGATGACAGTCCAATCATTGGTTGACATTAACAAAATTGTCAAGTTTTCAGGCATTCGTCTAGAAACCTACACCTAGAAACCTAGAATCCTTATAAACCAGGATTATTTATCTTTCTTTTCGAACTTGTGCAATTGTATATTCACTATTTTGTCACTCTGAAGTCTGAATCCACACCAATATAACTTAACTGATATTAATAGAACTTCAAGGTCGATGGAATCACGTACTGGTAACTAAATTGGAAGAGTGATCCAATTGGGAACAGTACCTGGCAACAACATGTTTTGGGGACAGAAGTCCTGCAATCATTAATTTTCAAATGTTGTGACTACTGTAAGTTGAATCTAATAGTCTTCAATTTCCATTTTTGTAGGTAATCAATAATTTTGCAATTTTCTTCATTACCTGTCCAAAGAGCTGCAATTGTGCTCTCCAGGGCATTTAGGCCAAAAAATCTTATAAATTTGCACCTAGGAGAAACTAGCGTTTAATTACCCTAGGACCAGGTCCATGCACTAAAAGAGAAAGGGGTGTTTTAAGTGAGTTTTTAAGTATAATCCTAGACACAAGATTTTAAGTAATGACCTTTAAGGGGATTTTCAGTAAAAATTTACTTAAAATGCATATATTTTAAATAAATTTTTACTGAAAATCTCCTTAAAAGGTCATTATTTAAAATCTTGTGTCTAGGACTATACTTAATAACTCACTTAAAACACCCCTTTCTCTTGTAGTGATGACATCATTTTCATAGTCAAATATCAATTGCCACACAGTCCGTAATTTATCCTTTTCAGATTACACACAAATTTCTTTCAATGGTATAAGAAGTTATAAACTAAAGTGCTGGCATGGCATGAAAACTTTTTTACTAGTTAGTACAGACTCTTTAGAAGTACTACGTACGTTATTTGACTTATTTCCTCCAAGCACTTTAGTTTTTTGAGTCTTGCACTTGATCAATTGAATATATATTTGAATTTGTGCTTTGTTTCGATTAAATTGATTTTTTACTGAAAGCTTTCGTTTTTTCATTTTTTTATGGACACAACTGGATTTTCTGACTAAAAGATTTGGGCTGTTTATTTTGCTTAATCTCAGTTGGGTTCACCATGGAGCGATGGAGCAGCAGGCTTAACAGAGACTGGAATTCCTCTGAATGCCTCAAAGCTTTACAATTTCACGGTGGACAGAGTACGCATCTCCCTTCTCATGAATCTTAACTTCCTTTGGAATGGGAAAAACAACTCATAGTTTGATATTCAGGCGAATTTCAGTGTGCAAATTTCAGCTGAAAATTAAGTGGTTAGATGGGTTTTTTTTGGTTACCAACTGAAATCTCTGGACTCTAAAATCTAGGATCAATATAGATTTGAGAATTAAGATAAGTCTCAAAAACCACTCCAGTTTCAGACTAAATATCCGAAAATCATTCTGAATAGTTTGTTGTGAACCTCAAAACTCTGTCATTCAACTACACAACGCACTAATACAAAGGAATGGCAAAAATTTCCGCTTCAGGGCTCCCAACTTGAATAGTGTCTACGTCATGAATTTCTGCAAAAGAAAATGAAATTGACATTTGTATGGTAGTTTGACTTTCTTTTAATGTCCATTTCCCACAGCATTAGCTCCAGACTAATGCACTATGCATGTATTGTTTCAGCCAGGGACATACCTCTGGCATGGACATTACAATTCCCAGCGAAGTGCAGGTCTGTACGGCTTGCTAATAATCGACCCCCGAGTTGGTGCATTTGTCCCCACTTACGACGGCGAGTTCGCCATCACTCTGAACGACTGGTGGCACGCGGACATCTACAACCAAACCCACGGCCTGGACTCTTCCCAAAACTGGACATGGGTCAACAACCCGCAGTCGTTCCTCATCAAAGGAGATTCGTCAGTCCCCTGTCAACCCCCGTACTCCTGTCTCTCAGCCGAGCTTCACTGCACCACCAACAAGCTCATCCCCGGCGTTATCAGCGGCGCAGGGAAACTCATTTGGAACGTGCTTCCCGGSAAGACCTACCTCGTGCGATTGGTGAGTGCCACCTCGTYCGCGTTTCTCAACTTCGTGATCGAAGGACACGTGATGACGGTCCTGGAAGCCGACGGGCATGTCGTGCAAGCCTTCAACACCACCAGTCTCGACATCCTCTCCGGACAAACGTACACGTTCAATCTCTCCACCGTGGCGGACTATCCGAAGCAGAGAGTGTACCATGTGGGTGTCAGCGCACGAGACCGGATCCCGGATTCCAAGAAGGAAAACGGGACGGATCCCGGACTTGCGGTGTTGAGCTACAACTTGCCGTATGCGAATAAACCTGTGAACCTGTCGCTTACAGATTATACAACCTTGTGGGAGAGTGAGCCTGACATTCAAGTGAAAGGACCAAGATGGAATGACAGCAACTTCGGCCCTTATTTTGCGAACCAGGTTCGAGCACTGGCTGGGTACTCGTACCCGGTGCCCAAAGCTGGGAACCGTGACATTTCTTTGCTCATCAGTCAGATTAAAGTTCTGTACGATGATGGCGGGTTTCTAAWGAGATGGGCCTTGAACAACATATCATATGACACGAACATTTCATCTGAAACTTCGGGCAACAAGACACCCCTGCTAACCCAGCTTGTTCAAGATCGTGGAAAATTTAACAGTCGTCCCTTGTTGGACACTAATTTAGTCGACTTCAAAAAATTGAGCTTGAGTGACATTACAGAAAAGCGAATGTATAACAGGAAGCCTGATGCGATACAAGGAGGGTATTACCTGTTGGAGAAAGGAGAAATTGTGACTGTGATTCTGCAAAACGCGGCCATGTACAACAGCACGGTTTCTGAAACCCACCCGTGGCATCTCCACGGGCATGATTTCTGGGTGTTGGGCTACGGGAGTGGATTATACGATCCAGAGACAAGTCCGCAGGAGTTTAATTTGGTGGATCCGCCKGTTCGAAACACCGTGCCGGTGTTTGGGCTCGGGTGGGTGGCGATCCGCTTCGTTGCGGATAATCCTGGAGTTTGGAGCTTTCACTGTCATAATGAATGGCATATGCACCTGGGGATGATGGTCGTCTTCGCTTACGGCATCGATGAGATTGATCGAAAGCAGATTCCTCCACGTCAATAGGGAGCCATTTCTGTACAAAATGAGAGAGTTTAGGAGAGATTCTTTGCGAACGCCAACTTGGCGTCTGTTAACATAGATGTAGAACTGAAGATGTAAATTACAAAAGAAAAAAGGGGGGTCGATTGCGCTGACCATAGGTTTATGTTAATACAATAGGATCCTCCAGATAAGAATTCATTGCCTTCCATACCCTGAAGAACGTCAAGTCTGCTCGGCAGGTCCTCTGTGCTAAGCCTTTCCCAAAAATAAACTGAAACTGAACTTGCTGAACTTAAACGCCCAAACGCTGGGGCATACAACTGAGCAACTTTTTCGGAAAAAAACAGTTTAAGCACAGAGAAAATTGGCAAAGGACACAAACCATCCACACAAAACGAACAAGTTATTGAAACAAGAAATAGCAACAAAAATTGATTCCTTTCTAGAAAAGACTTGCAAGTAACCCTTGCAAATATAGACATCAAGGGATCCCTGGGAGCGTTTCAGACTACTAAATCTGCATCCCAGTTATCACATACAGAAAGTGTTCAGCGTATCTCTACTATTTCAGAATGTAGACATATACATAGACACYCTCGAAAAAACAAAAACTTAAAGCTATCACTTTACTAGGCCAAACTTCGATGGGCTAGCAGCACTCCTTCAACAGACCTCATGGCCACAAACCTCGGATAAACCTCTAGAAATCCCCTAGACCATCGTCTCCCAGTCTCCAGCAAACAGGGGCCTTAGAACACCATCCTTATTCACACAATGTATGCAAACTTATTCGCACTCCCAAGTTGTCAGCTACTACTGCTCCTAGCATTTTCTAAAGGTTGACATGTCCAGAGGAATCGTTTTCAAAATTGTCGGCATCTTGCCATTTTGCAGGGTACTGCACTCATCAACATAGTAGCGCGCTACGTATGTACCAACCATGAAGTCGCCGATCCCCTGCAATTAGATCGGTACCAACATCTGGCTCGTACAAACATCCTGTTGCCACCTTTCGTTCCCGAGCAAGAAAGAATACGATCCACACGCACACTTTTGCGAACTTTGGTAGTTCTAGTCGTGGCAGTACATCGCCCAGGGCATCGATAGTCTTCCCCCAAAAAAGCTTCAGCAGATACTTTGTTGTACCCACAARCTGTTAAGGGAATGAAGTCAACATTTTGAAACTGCCAGGAGCAAGGACTACACATAGGGTCCCTTTCCTGAGGGCATCCCAATCCATTCCCTTCCTTTCCATGAGCCGCCCAAACTGCTCTTACTTCTTGTTTCGATGCACTGAGTTGTAGAACATTCTTGATTCAACAGCACTGGACTGGGTGATCTGGCTCCACACCCAGATCCACAACTTCGTCTCCATCGACAGGTATAGTTCTCTTCTATCCTCCTCATCTCAGAAATTCCAGCCAGTCAAACACTGGTCTCTGTTCATAACCTGTAAAAATTCGTTCTCTCCCTGGCACCCATGAATGTGAATCTATGATTGATTATCACAGGATACATCCACGCCAGGGACAGTCTCTCCTCTGTTCAGGTACGAAGTACCGCTTGCACTAATCTCTTCTTGTCCCATCTGGGTGGAAAGAATAACACAAAGCCATCCAAAAAGATTAAATCCTTGTGTTCATCCAAGGAGCATCTTCGCCAGAGGACAAAACAACTTCAAGTACCGGGTAGCCAAAAAACACTTAAACAAGTACTAGTCCAGAAAATGAGTAAGCCATGCCTTAACTCAGAAAAAAATCTAAGCCACTTTACCTGCACATAAAAGAACATAGGTTTATTGGGCACGGGCCAGGGAAAATCGATTTGAGTTAACATCCTCTCACTGGTAGTGACTCCATTCTGAAGAGTTCCTTCATAAAAACTGTTCGATGGGAATTCCGACAGACTTGGATGCATTCGATATTGAACCTGTAAGAGAAAAACCATCAATCAGCACCACAACTAAAAACATGCAAAATCAAATCAAATCAAATCAATCAAATGCCGCGTACACACTTCGTAATAAAATTGATGCCCCTCATCAACAACAATACCGCAAATCAGGTATCAAAGAAGTGGATATAAATACGACACTCGATTGGGACGAAGGTACATGTTCAGCAATTTATTAAAGACAATAAARTAAGTGGTCAAAAGAGATAAGACTCTCTAACATAATATCAGAAGCAGGGATTAAAAAATCACCTGAAGACGAATAGGCTTCACTCCAAGTAGAACAAGACGCTCAAACAAAGACTGAGCAAGACCAGCACGAGCAGCCTTCTTGCACATGATAACAGGACCTAACTGACAATGATCTCCCACCAAAACCAACTGCCAAGCCCCCACACATTATCAGCATTAGCACTTCGAAATCTCAACCTTATCAATTAGAAATTAGCACTGATCACAATCAGACTCTATCCTCAAAATCTCAAACATCAAAACAAACCAGCTTCCATAGAACTCAACWACAAAGCAGGAAGAGTTAGAAAATAAAAAACGACCAGCAGGATATCCTAACCTGTTTGGCTCCAAGAACTAGCGGAATCAAGCACTCTGGCTCTGTTGCCTGTGTTGATTCATCTACTAGAACCTGCATTGCAAGCAGAAAAGTTCAAGAAATTATAGCAGAGATTCCAGACAAAAACCAGACACAAAATGATTGATATTTAAAGGCATACAGTCAAATAATAAAAGACATACATACTTCTGCAACCGCAATAGCATTTTCATGCAGTGACATATGTTTCAAATCTCTTTTCCGTAACTGGTCGTCTATTAAACGATATGATATATGCACACCTGACGGAAACGGAAGTTTGCGAGACGGGGATCACCCGCTCCCACACACGTGCAGCAGATCACGTCAGCACTTTGCGAGATCTCTCTTTCAGTAGCCCTCTTTAGAGATTTGTACTTCTTCTCATCTGCACTTGACAACTCACCTACATGACAAAAAAAATTAGTTAGCAACCAGCAGGACATCCAGTTGGCTCAGCAAACAGATCAAAAGCTCATAAATCTTGTACAAGTACCTTTACCCCAAAATGCTGAACCGTCGACCAGGTGGATGATGAATCCTCTGGAAAATCTACTTCATCTAAATTATGTATATTGGGGAAGCTTCAAGGAAGGTCGTGTAATATATCAATGATAAAGAAAAAATGGCATAAGATAATTTAGAGGAGTTCTTTAATTTAATATGATTCTTTAGGTCGATTCTAGTATTTTAAGTTCAAACACTTGAGGGTTAATTCCAGTTATATTTGTAATCAAATCAGCAACAGGACAGGTCAGAGGTTGAAAATGTAATTACCAAGTTCATCCTTCAGGAGCTGCAATTTATGTAGCTCACTTTTGTCCGTGGTGTCTAGATGTCGAACCTGTAAAATCATTCGTTTGTATAGCTGAAAGAAGTGAACCACAACTACCAACTTACCTGCAATCTAAAAAATAAAAAAAGCATACAAAAGCAAGACGCTTAAGATCACTGCAATCCGAAAGCCATGAAAGAACAATATTAAGGCAGCTGCAGTCCTACCTGGTAATGAAGTGTTAAGTGCTCTACAGGAGAACTGACGGCTTCTCGAGATTTTGCACATATGCTGCAAGGCCGCCTCGAAGAGCGAGGACGCCTGGCCGGCCATGGCGGATGGGCACCTGCGCTAGGGTTTGGCGCTCATGAGCTATGGCGTGCCTGCAGTGAAGAAGAAATGAAATAGGTGTATAAGCTTACCACGGACCGTCTTCTGCGATTGAATGCCTGCTTAGGTTTTCATATTGAACGCCACAATAACTTTGAACTGGTGGTTTTCTTCACGTTATACACATGCGGGCGGTTCTCATTGGGAAGCGTTGTSGGGAACCGACTTGGAGGACACGTTCGCCTGTTTCCTTGGGAAACTGGGATTTGTTCCCCTGTCCAGTCAGTTGCYGAAGAAAGTACTGAGGGCGCCCTTACATGCTGACCCGGTGGGCAACTACAATGCATATTCAAGGAATAAGACAAAACAAGATTAACCTATTGTCTTTCTGGGGTGGGCAAGCGGGAAAGAAGGAGGAGAAGTGACACCGATATCGGTGAACAGTCTCATTGGTGGAGACTACAGTAGTGAAGCTTGACAGAATCTAGTACGTGTGAGTTTCTTATTGTATTTCTCCTCACCCACAGGGTCCACATGAAAGTGCCAAGACTATTTTCTCCTGTAGCACTATCTATGAAGTTTCCTTGCCCACTGATACATGTAAAGAGGCCCTGAGATGGCCATCACTATTGTACACTTAAAAGCATACAAATAAACAATACAACACAGTTCCCATTATTGTATTGAAAACTATTTTGTGGGATCTTGTTGGTAGTCAAAAGGGGATTCTAGAATGAATTTTTTGTCTGGACATCGTGTGAATAATCTATTGTGTGAATTTTCAAAGTGCTAAAAATAGGGTGTAGGGCAACCAAGCATAGACTTTTGTGAAGGAAGGAAGTACATTGTAGGCAAAAATCTAGATTGTGCGATTTTAGAAAGCAATTGAAATTAGGTGTACTTACCTTATAATTTGGTGAAGATTTGTATTTCGACAATCATACATCTTTAGAACCAAAAAAACACTSTCCAATTTTCTTTTTACACTTTTCCATCCAAAATAGACAATTTTATTTGCGTTTTACATAGAAATGATAATGTTTTGGGGTGGAAAAGTTTATAGGTTGTTCGCACGGTGACCAAAAATGCATTCTAAAGAAATTCAACAAATTCCCTTTTGATCAACAACAACAACTGCAACAAAAGCCATTTGTTGTTCAACAAATGCATTTATAGTGCAAAAATAGGAAACACTCTCAAATCCTTTTGTGAACAATATTTTAGAGGTATTACTTCATATATTAAATAGAATACCACCTCAACCTCTACATTGCATTTTTCTTTTCAATTATAATTTGTAGTCTGTCTTATATTCTATGTCTTCTATTGGCCGATACTGAAAACACAATCATGGTGCACAAATTCATGTTGATAAATAATGTGATACACTGTTTTTTATATAGCTTGTGTGCATCACTCTAAATTTTGTTAATAGTTGAAATTAATCTCTAGGTCCGTGCATCCCAAAAGTAGATGCGCCTTAGTCAACCTTATTATAACTTTCAAAATAATTATGTTGGGTATTGTATTAAACTCAAAAAATGAAGTTTGACAAATTTCGTTTCTACTCATTAGAAAAAATTTCAAGCTTGCAGGAGGCTGCAAATCTGGACCCCCTCACGGTGCAATTACAGATTTTTTATTTTTATTTTTTTTAAATGGAATCTGACGTGGCACTACTTCTGCCACGTCAGCAACACGTCATCTTAACCCTTTTCTCAAAACAATTTATTTCTAAAATTAAATTTAAAAAAAAAATACATATATATATTTTTTTATTTTTTTATTTTTTTATTTTTTCTATAATAGCACATTGGGCCTCCCGAAAAAACAGTTTTGGCGGCCTCCTGCAGGGCTCAAATCTTTTCTAATGCTACCATAGAATTTTGAAGAAAGTCACAAAATGAGATAATTATTGCAATTGCAAGCTCTATGTGTTAGGATCTAAATTACACAATATTGAGTCTATATCATTTGTGTCTTTGTTTGTATAAGGTTTTCAAATTTTTTTTTATAAAGTTATATGTTTTCATTCTAACCTTCAATTATGGTCATAGTTTCAAATTATTCTAATATATATTAAAATATATATATATATATACATTTTTTTTTTTTTTTTTAATTAAAAAAAATCAAAATAGTTTGATTTCTCTATCAAAAACTTTGAAAAAAAAATTCAATATAAGACAGGTTTCCTATACCTGTAAAAACTATCATGTTTTTACACATCAATTACAAAAAAGGATAAATTTAGCTTGATTGTGACATTGGACTTAGATTTTGCTACATTTACTAATTTGTTTTCATTTTTCCTATAAAGATTATAAGAATGACATTTTTCACAAAACAAATTGAATTGCATTATAATGATACTTAGACTCAACACTTTTTCTCTTTATTTATCTTGAAATTCAAGGTATATCTAAAATTGATTCTAATCCCTATGCAAGGAGGCTATACATTTTATTCAAGAATATAGATGGGACAATATAGCAAAAAAGATACGATTAGGTATTATTAGCTTAACCCCTAAAAGCTTGCTCATTCAAAAATGCGGCATAATCATCCTTTATTGGAACTTCCAAAATATCCATTTTTAGTGTTTAATTTGAACTAAAGAAATAAAACTTGGCAAGTTTTTTTTATACAGCACATTAAAATTTTGAATAATTTTGAAAATTGAAAGAATCATTGCAACTACAAGCTCTATGTGTTGAAAATCCAAACTACACACTCAAGGGGGGGAGGGCACTAGCAAAAATCAAAGAAACTACGTGCGATAAAAAATAGGGTCCAATATATTCCTTGTAGGTAAATTTTGTAAACAATGTACATGTAATATACAATGCTAAAAAATTATAAAACACGGTTATAAGTAAAGTAGCATGCTATATATTATCAAATTTTACCTGTTTTTAAAAAATACCATGTCTTTTAATCAATTTTATAAGGTTTATATAGCCCCCTGTTAAATAGGTGATTATCGCAAGTGTATGCCAAATATTACACTGAGTGCCCCCCCGAGACTACACAATATTGTGTGTATTCACTCATATTTTTTTTAGTTTGTTCAAATTTAAAATTATAGATTATATTTCTCAAAAAACTGACGCACACGCCATTTGCTTTTCCACAAAAGCCCCATAAAAAATTCAAATCCCATACCTTGAAATCAAAACGTCGGGATGCGTCTGTCAACCAACTAAGAGCATCCCCACCACTGAGTTCTCTTTCCCTAAACTCGGGACCTCAATATAGTCAACCTTGACTTTATAGGGATGAGACCTTGCGAGTTCTCTATATGAGCTCGGATATAGGGAATTGGGCCCAACTTTTATCGAGTTCTCTATAATTTGGGGTAGAGAGTTTGCTTTGAGACTGGTGTGTGCAAGCTTCTGTATCCCCATCCCCATTTGAGGTCCTCTATCTAAACTTTTAGGGATAGGGTGAGTTCCCTCCCCCTAAAAATTTAGAGAGAGGACCTCAAATATAGATAGGGATACGGAAACCGCACCAAGCTTTTCCAAGTTCTATATCCCTAAATTTTAGAGAACTCTCCAAAAGTTGCGCCCGAGTTCTGTATCGCGAGCTTCATTTGCAGGATTAGCTAAGTCTCATCTATATATGATGTCTCGGAAGAAAGTAGGGAAAGGGATACTAAAGACCTCGTGGGGATGTTCTAAGCTTACTGGTACCTCAAATTTCAATTTCTTTTCGGTCCCACTAAGTTATCCCGAAGGTGTAATGATCACAAAAATTTGATGAGATTATTAGAGAAGGCAAGAGAAGTGCAATTGGTTTTGTAATTTTCCAACACTCTCTTAATATTTTACAAATTTTCAAAGTTGAGAATATAGGGTAGTCTATACATGATACTAGACTCCCCTTGAATGAACATTCATTGATACAAAATGTCTCAATTTTCATTGGCTTGCTTCAAAAATTCCTCACCTTTCATTGGTTGCTTTTGAAAAGTGTTGTTGTGGTTTTAAGTCTTGGAAGTATACATTCAATGCCATTTTTAATGTATCGGAGAAGAAAAATGTTTGCTTCATTAGAAGATATTTGAGGCCAAGGGAGGACCGTTTCATGGTTGTTCCCCATGTTGCTCGAGAACTGTGAACCAGCCAATACTGTCAAAAAAATTTAATTTAATTTATTTTTTAAATTCAAAAAAATTCAAAAAGTATTTTAAAATTGAAAATTGATTTTTTTTAAAATTTAAAAATATATATTTAAAAAATGTTAATTGGTTGATAATATCTGACTTGGAATGGTCTCAACCATGTCAAATCGATGATGTGACTAGTTCCTATAATCCTGGAACTCTAAGAGACTCAAAAATCACTCAAAAATGCCATTTATGTTGCATTCATTTAGTATAACAATTTTTTCAAGAATCTAACTATAGGTTCTTGTACTTTATTTGTCTAAATCATGTGGTAAAATTATTATGAAGTTTGGCCGTACAGATTGAAAGATATTAGCATTCCAAGTTGGAAAATAAAGTTTTCTTGAGCACTAGCCTGCAACTTCAGATGCTTTTCACTGCCATTTGTGGAAATGTTTTGCACTTGGACATTGAATTTAAAATTTATTGTGTTAAAAAGTTGAGTTGAAAGTCTAGAAAACAAACGTGAAGAATACAAACTTGGTTTTCATTCTTTAAAAAATTGTCAAGTAGAAGTAGATTCAAGTTTGAAAAAATAACTAAATTTTTAATAGCTCTAAGGAGGCATTGAAACTCAATAATCGCCATGGTGAGATTGTTCTAGCAAGAAAACTTTACCTTGCCAAACATTTTTTTTTAAATTGTAAAAATTGCATTAAAAAATGAATCTTACAAGTTATTTCTTTAAGAAGATGCTCAAATTGCTTGAAAAACAAGATTGTTCATAACTTTCACATTACTAATCCAAATGTAATTAATGAATCAAATCTTGACATATAGACAAAAATAAGACTTTATGAGGAAAAATAATAAATAATTTAATTTCAAGTTTTTGTTGATTTTTTTTTTTGCTCGGCGACATGAAAATTGTGTTCAAGATGGCATAACTTTTGTTTCCGGGCACTAGTTGAAATAAAAATTATATCCCCACAAAGATAAAATGTTTTTCTATCTAATGAGAAAGTTTTATAAAATTCGTCAAAAATTGAGATCATAGGTACTTGCCCAAACTCCTCAAAGTCCCCCGAGCGAACTCTTGGTCCTTTAGGGGCTAAAATGCTTGTTTGTGAACACAAATTATAGCCTCTAGTTTTTGTGTTTTTCCATATTTTTATATATCCATATCAAATAGTTGTGTAGCAAAGATAAAAAAACAGATTCTAAGAGGAGCATCAGTGCATCAATGCATCACTTCATTTGCAACTTGAGACTGAAAAAAAAATTCTCCAATTCAACATACCTAGAACTCAAAAACAATGAGATTCTGTGGCTTAGAAGATTACTTTAAACTTATAAACAAAAATTACATTTGGAGGCTAATATGATTTCTATCATCAAAAAAAGTTTCAAAAAATCATGTCAAAAATTGAGATCACACGAGCATGCCCCAAATCCCAAGTGTCTCCCGAGGGGACACTTGGGACTTTAGGTGTTAATTATTGACACCTAAAACTAAAAATTCTCATTATGTACTAACATTCAAAAAAGAGTATACACTATGAAAGAGTTTGGCAATCTCACGAGTGGTCATAGGCTCTATATTTTATAAGGTTAACAATCCTTATGTTCTTGTATATCCTACTATACATGATATAAAATGGTTGTAAAATTATAGTGTCTTTTGGATAGTAATTTGCATGGCTTTCTAGAAGTGCTATATAATAATTGMACCTATCAAAAGCATTCTCTCAGTAACACGTTCTAGTTCCAACACTCTTTAAATGTGGATGGAAAGAGCTACGGGCCCTTTACAATATTCTATTCATACTCACTTGTCAAGAAATGACCCTTGAAAGCACTATTTCATTTTAAGTTTAGTTGCTTTATCCTTTATTTTATTTGATGAAAGGTCTTTCTACTATTTATGGGTTGTGTTTGGTAAGCAACATTAAAGGACAAGGAAATGGAGGGCCCTTCAAAATTAGATGGAAAATTTGATCATGCCAAGTTGGGCGTGTAAGGTAAGACAACCCATTGTGGTCAGAATTTGGAGTTTGGCCTCAAGGTACTATTGAAATTTTTCAATATTTTCCCCACTTAAAGACAAGTGTGAGAAACATCAAGTGCAATTGAAATTATATTTTTTCCATAAAGTACGAATTTGCTAGGACTTTTTAAAGTGTTCAGGTTTCCATGGCCCAACAGGGGTTGTAGACCACCCCATAGCCAACAAAATCTGAACCCATGATGGTCATCTCACTACCTAATGCAATCACAATATTTTCTAACATGGAATGCCTAAAACGTCAATCCTTGTAATGAATTTCATACTAAAAAGTTGGAAGTGCCTTATGTGGTCACTAATCACTCCATCACTACCATGTAAGACATTGATTGTGGCCGAGATCTCACAAAACTAAAAAAACCACTATGGGGCCACTTCATAGGTGACCACTATGGAAGAAATAACCGCAATGGGCTGTCTTACCTTAACAGTGACCATGCTCTAAGACACTTTAATGTTTCTTTACACCTTGACCTCTGGAGGGGCTGAAATGTTAGATAGATGTAAGCTTAGATAGGGAGAAAATTGGGATTTGGGAAGAGGGTACATAATGGGTATACATTCCTTTATAATAAAATTCTGGTTTTGATATCTTGGGAAAAAATAAGATATTTGTGAAATTTCTCAGAACATTCATTCTATAGTAAGAATTTCTATGATGGCGGAAACCCTAACACGAGATCAGAGCTCCAGCATCAAGCACAGGAAGCAAAAGACTCCCATTTACTGACCTCAACGACGGATGAAGCGCTGCAATATTAGGAGATCGCATCACCCTGCATCGTTTTAAAATGGTTTTCTGAAAAGACGAGGGAATTCGCAACCACAGTGTATTGATTTCAAGGTTAGAAAACTTCTCCTACTGAATTTGTTGCGCAACAGGAAATGGAAATGGCGCGTGTGTTTGTTCGTGGAACGTAAATCTGTGGTCTTTCCTGCACATTTTTTTGATGCGCTTTTCCTCTGTCTGCTCTGAGTTCATTGCATTTGATGAGCAGTATAAATTTTCCCCTGATTTTGATTAGGGTTTAAGTAGGGTTTTTGGTTATCTTTGTTTAAGTAAGAGTTTTTTTATTTTCGTGGATGACTCAGTGGTTGATGAGCTTTGTATAACCCTCGGATCCCGTCATGCACATGCTGTAAACCATGTTAACTTCGTATTCATATCCCTATAATTGTATATTTTACTCATACCCCATTTTTGAAAGCCCATCGTGCACTTTTATTTTATCTTTGATATTGTGTGCCATAGTCATAGTCTTCTAAGATAATTGGTCATGTGATTTTTGAGTCAGTGTGCAATTTATATTGGAATTTCCTTCTGATCCAAGTTCATCATTCTATTCATCACCATTTTGGGTTGCCATGACAACTTTCAACATTAGTTCTTGTAGTTTTGTAAACAGACTATCTTTGCCTAAATTTGAAATGTAAAGAAAGTAGGATGTAAAATGTAAAAATAAAAATAAATTGTGACTAATTATATACATTATTCTTAGTAGTATCTTCTCTTGTCATTCTTTAATTATTCTTGCAAAGTTTCTCCTATCTTAACTCAAGAAAATAATTTAGTACTATTTTATCCTCAATCAATTTACTCATCATTTCAATAGCTAATTCACTCTGTTTCTTCGTCAGAGCTTTCTACAAGGTCACTTACAAGTAAGGGAACTTTAACAATATTTTCGTAGTCTTTCTTAATGACCTTTTTTTGTTGTGAAACACTACAAATGCGTGGTTTAGAAGTTATGGGACATGGAAACAAACCAATTGTTTTCCTACCTCTTCCAAAAAAACCTTTTTTACCATAAACTCTAATCCGTTTTCCTTTATCTCGTTCTTCAATTGTCCGTTTTGTTCGAGACACACTTTCATTTCCACTATGCAATTCACCTTCTATTGTATTTCTAGAACCACGTTTAGCAGACATTTGTTGCAAGCCATTGGATTTAGTCCTAGAATCCCATTTTTTTGTTTCACTTGAATTATTTGTTGGTGATGGTTCAATAGGAGTTAAAGATAAGTTTTTAGGAGGTAAAGCTTTTGACATGGGTTGGGGATTGGGATGACCATTCCAATCTTTGGGTGGAAATATATAATCAGGTCCAAAATTAAATTGAACTGAACATTTTTTCTCTGGTGATGGAAGTGTATACATTGAAGCTGCAGGAAARTATTCTCCACCCAATATATCCTTAAATGCAATGTCTTGCCAAATACCATTTCGAAAGAATGAAATTTGACTACCTGCATTTTTTTTCATACAAAAATTTATGAAAATGTAAAAATGATGATTTAATAAACTCAATAGAGTAGATGATGAACATAATTTCAATCTCATTGTTAATATCAATGTTACAATATTGGACAATATATAGAATTTATGTACCTGGAATGCTTTTGGGAAGACAATCTTTTTTCTCTATTGGTATTGAAAGCAAACTCTTGTATGCTTTGTATACATAAAGATCATTATTTGGGGCATATTTGACTCCGTTTGGCAAATTAATATAAAACCCAATTACATCACCTTCAAAATAAGCATCTCCATAGGGTTTGCGAATGGCTTTATGAACTTTGCTTCCATCAACATCTCTATTAAGAAAATATTTACACCAATTATTGTATGATTTTTAATAAATCATGTAAAATTTCTACCTTGAAAAGTTATAAATAATAAAGTACATTTACCTATATGCATAACTATTGCTGTCAAATCCGACAGGAGCTTGTAAATCGCCTTTCCAAGTGCTCCAMCCTAGCCGAGTGTGTCCAGTTTTTCCTAAAGCTTTTACAATGATTTCAAAATACCAAGCACCTTCCATAACACCACGAGTAGCCCTTACCATACGATAACCTTTTTCACTACTTGCTTGTAATTTGTCTTGTGACAATTCTACTTTTTCAGCTTTTTGGTCCTACTTCCAACAATTTGTTGATAATCAATATCATATATCATTAAAAAACACTTTTTTTCCCAAGAAATAAATAATATTTAGCAAACTTTACAACGCATATAAGGTAAGATATAATTATATATCCAGTAAGACAAAATTGCATTGATGTTTATTCATACCTTTGATAAGTGAATTCCACCATTCTTTTCCTCTAAAAAGTATTGTTCATTGAGATCAATTTCATGTGGGGTTTCAATTTTATCATCATGAGGAATTTTTATAGGTTTTGCTTTCTTATTTCCTTTGCGGGTGGAAGTTTTAGTCCAAACATTTGCCCTCTTTTTAGTTTTTTTTGTTACAACATCTTTGTTTGGATCTTCCAAAATTTCATATGACATTGATGTTTCTTTGTTTGTTGGTACATTGATGAACAACTCATCATTTTTCTCTATCATTTGCAATCATAAAATGATATCATGGTATCTATAATCTATAAAGGATATATTATTGCAAAAAAATGTTCTTTTCACTTGTCTTATTATCAAAAGACTAGTAATTAAAGATCCATCAATTATAGAACATAATTTATTTAATCAAGATAATTAATTTGTGGAAAATGCTGAAATTTTGATATTTTAATTTTTGAGAACAATAATCTTTATTTATATATTATCATTTAATACACGCTTTAAGAAAAGAAACCATTGGTAATCTTACCAATTTCATCTTCAATAATTTTAAAGTTGATGTCGACAATTGTTGTCTCTTTTATTTCTATCTTTTCTATTGGTGTTATTTTAGGTTCATCATCTAAGCAATATGGATCATCATCTATTGGCATATCTCCTAAATCATCTATCATTTTTTCCCTTTGAAGTTTATTATATTAAAAAATTGATTATTTCATTTTAAAATTAGAAATATTGAGATTTGATTTAATTTTGATTTTTCTTATGACTTGATATGGGCATCATTGAATTGTGAAAACTTTTTTTAATTGTTCAATTTGTTGAGGAAATTTCTCATGGATTGTAAAGAAACCTTTAACAACAAGTAAAAAATGAAAAACAAAATTGAAAAATGGTATTTTTGGATTACTATCAAAATCAAATATCTCAATCTTAAAACCACCAATCATACAATCTAAAATCTCACGAGTTAAAATCTCATGATTTGACTATAGAGTTCATTTCATTTAGTGTTATTACAATATAATCATACAATTAAACAATCTCTAAAATCCATCAATTAATACCAAAAATATAAACAAAAACTATCAATTTTTCATTTACACAACGGTTTCATAATATTTGAGCATACTTTTTAATATTGATAGATACTACGGAAAGAAAGTTTTATTAAATATTAACTATATTGCAACAATCATATTTAAATACAAAAGTAGAAGTCATATTGCACATTCATCCTTTTCTAATTGCACATTTTTTTGATAGCTCTAAAACCTTTTATAGTGTCTATAGTTGTTAATTCTATGCCAAAAAACTTCGTAAGTTCATTTGTTCCTTAAGGTCAAGTACTATAAGAAGGTCTAAAACAAGGTCTCAGACAAGGTCAAATATAGATAGAATATTATAGCTACACTATCTCA